>JALPQD010000308.1:1881698-2128278 GCA_023101885.1 Typhlomys cinereus | reverse complement strand
TATACAATAATTGCCTGACGACTCTGGAAATTTGCCTCACTGCCGGTCGGTTATGCGTGCACATGCTCATAAGATTTCCATGAATCTAAACATGTTACCGAGAACATTCCCGCAACTTTAAGTGTTTTCCTTCTAGACTCTGGACCTTTCAGGGTCTCACATTGCTGCCAAGGAAACATCTGTAGAGACACTCAAGACCAGATTCTGCACATTTGCCTTCCGCTTCTGGTCTGGGCTTCCCATGAAATATTACTAAATATTTTGGCCTTTCTAAGTTTGTGTCCCTTGCAAAATGTTTGTTAAACATGATTCTCATTTCACAAGGGTCCCCAACACGTGACGGTTGTTTGTTCCCAACTTTGATCATGCGGCAACCTGCTGCTGCCAAAAAGCTGTTGGTGTAAGACCATCACTGACCCGGCTCAGAGTGGGAAGAGAGATGCTGGTAAAGCGGCGTCGCTTGTGTGGGGGCTGCAGTGGGAATCCCACAGTCTCTTCCCACTGTTTAACAAATTGTGTGACGAAAGCTTTTAATCTGTGGTCTCAGTGCCTTTACTTGATGCTCTGGATTTAGTACTGCAAGCGACTCGTGGTAGGAAGATATAATTGTGTTCAAGCTTTTGTATAGTTGACAGTTGAGGGTAAAGAGGTTGTTTCCAAGTTCACATAGGGGTTCTCAGCTGTGCCAAACCAAGGCATATGGTGCTTTCTTTGCGATTCTTATAGCCCATTTTCATGATCACAGTGGTTTCTCTATAGATTTATATATATCCTGACTTCTCAATGGGCATCGCTTGTCTTGCACCTATTGCCTGGAGCTGTGGAAGGAAAATTTCTACTTGCACATGAGCTGCACAGAAGTGCTCTATATCAATAGCATATTCTTTAACACTTATTATGTGTCTTATAGGTTCTTGAGACAGAGGGTCAGAGACAGATTTATGAAGACAGTTCTCATTTCCATGATGGCTCTGGAATCAGGACTCAAGCTGTAGTTCTTGCATAGCCACCGAGCCAGCCTTGGGTCCACATATTTAAATTGTTTGACTCTGTCTACAGACTCCTATACATGTTCAAGTAGTCAGGAGAGCTACGTTCTTCTCTCGGACAAATCTGAACTGCCAGTTCTGTGTGCACTAATAAGCTCTCGTGTTTCTAGATATATTAGACATAGCACTGTGTCTGGTCTTTAGAGTGTGTGTGTGTGTGCAAATACTTTTATTTAATTTGTCCTTTGACACTTTCATACATGTATATAATGCACTCTGGTTATTCACATTCTGCACCCTCTGAATTCTTTTATCTTGTTTTCTGTGTCAATGATATTTTATGTCCATATACATTTAGACCAAACCATGTCCTGATATAAATGTGTTCATTTTTAAATATTGGAAAGGTATCCATTTTCCCAATTATACCTCCACCACATAGTGACTTATAAGTGTTTTTTTAGTATATGAAAAAGAAAGATAAATGGTGTATTATATTTTTATTAATATACTTTTCCACATTATCTTTCTGTGTAATTGTTTTTCAAAATAAAATGTATTGTATTTTAACTCTCACCAATAGATGATGTTATATAGTTCAATACTGTAGATGATACAGTATTGAAAGGAAGCAAGAAGATAGTTGAACTGTAAATATTTCATTTCACTAATGGAAAACTGAGAAGATATTACATATGTCATATGTCCAATGAACATGGAGCTAGAGTTAGGATTCCTTTTTAAAGCTTAATTATTTAGTTTGCCATTTTATACATGCATATAGTGAAATCTAGATGTTTTTACCCTGATTATCCTCTTTTATCCCCCTTTCCTCTTCCATGGAAATCCTTCTTTTTAACCAGAAATTTCCCCCTCCTACTTTCATGTCTGGTTCGTGTGTGTGTTCTACTGAGTTTAATCAGAGTTAAACTTTTCATGAGCACAGACGGGTTATTTACTGTATCACAAGCAACTTACCAGTGGGTACTTCACTGAAGAAAATGACACCTTTCACCCCAGAAAACATTAGCTGCCATAGTTCCCTGCCCCGGGTCTAAGGCCTTATGAGTACCACCCACTTCTATGATGAAGTGTTGATGGACCCAGTTTGGTGTCAGGTCTTGTGCAGGTAACCATAGCTGTAGTGAGCTCATGAATGCAAAGAAATTTCATGTCCAGAATGCATGCTATGCCTCTTGAGTTCCCAGCTTTGCATTCTTTCTACTTCTGCAATGTTTTTAGAAACTTGAAGTGTTATAGTGGGTGAAAAAGATGTCTCATTTAGGGTTGAACAGAGTTTGGATTCTTGTAACACACACACACACACACACAATTTCACTATGAAGTTTTAAAATATAAAATCCAATCATTTTTGTATTAGTTATTTTGGTTTAACTTCAGTGGCAGCACATAATGATGAAAACAGAATTCTACACTATCATAAATAAATAGAAATGTAATATTTTGTCTTCACTCTACACCAGTTTTTATTAGACTTAGCCACTGACATGAATTCATAAAATCAAGCAAAATATCTAGGGTAATATAAAAGTAGAGTTCATCTTGCTTGAGAGGAAAGTTCTTTTATATTTGTAATTTCAGCAAATTGCTTGGTTACCATGCTGGAGACAAATGGGAGAAGGAATTCTTAAGGGTAATGCTACAGATTTCAGAACAAAATCCAAAGGCCTTACCAGGGCAAAACCGCAATTATGTCAGAGTAATGTCAGTATCACTAATTGCATTTCTTGGTTTCCCGATGCTGGAGGTAGTCACTCCTTTAGGTCAGAGAATGGCATGGGAATGTCCCAGGGTGCTGCATCAGATTAGGAAAGCACAGCCTCTGACTCAGAGTTCCTATGCTTGGTACATTAGGAATGTATGTCTCCAGGCAGTGCTTCCATTTGCACACATAGCTCTGTATGCCTTTCATTTCCACTCACGAACTGTTCACCTACTGGCTGCACTTTACTTGCCCCGCCCGTCATCTCACTTCTCTCCTCCTCCATCATTGGCGCTTATGTGGGGGTGCATAGACGCATTCTGTCTTCTAGCCATCCCTCTATTTCTTGCTGAGCTCACACTCGGTAACAACTGCCTGGCTGGAATCAACTGCTACATAATCATGACTGCCGTGAACATATCAGAAAAGGAGAAAGAGAAGTGGCTAATTTTAAGGAACAGAAGTTGTGATTTGGACACAAATCGGCTGGCAATAATCTCTGCTATTTAGAATAAAAGGAAAGAGAAGTCAGTCAGTCAGGCTGGTTCTGTAAACTGCAGTTCTGATTTCAGACTCTTGGTGTAAAGAACTTCAAGTTCAGCCCCTTTTGAAATGCTGGCAGGAGGCTGTTGGCGGTGTGTACATACCTACAGGGATTGTTCGGCTCGCTGCTGTTTTTCTGTAAGTCTTTCTCACTGGGCTCCGTAGAGAGGAACTTCTCGTTTCATTCAGCACACAGTCGTATCTCTGCCACCAGACTCTCCACACAAACTATGCTTTACCATAACCACTTTTTTTGTCCCCTTCTGTTTTCTGAGACAAGCATAGTTTACTTTCAACTTTCTTAATATGGAAGTAATTTTTAAACACTTGGTTTAACATCATGACCTTCCCAATATCTAGTCCTAGTTCTTCTTAATGAATATGATACAGCTGGAATTTGGGGGGGGGACATCTTCTGCAAGGTTTGTTGTTATGAATTCACCCAAACATTTGTTTTCTTCTTTAGTAGCCAGGTTATGTCCTTGGCTTCCAATGAGTTTCCTATCTATGAAATTATCTCATATAATCTGTTATTTCCCAAATCCATTATTTAGACTTCTAAGTATATAGACATGAATGTTACATGCATTTCTAGAAAAATATATTTTGATAATTTTTTTCTTATTAGGGACAAAATGAACATTGAATATTTGCATTTGGTGGAGGAGACCTTGAGCAGCAACATCTTGGCCATCTGGATTCTCATGACCATTTGGGATGATGTTGGTTTCTTTTGTATTTCGTCAATGTGCCCAGAATGTGATATCCAACTAAGTGCCATAATATATGAGCTTCTATTTATCATCCATTTAACTTCAGAGTTACTAGGAGATGTTTTTAAACTTTGTTTCTATAGGCATTTTTAAGTATATACATCTACCAACAGCATTCCATAGTGAATGACATATCTACATTTTAAGTTTAGTTGAATTTGACAGTTATCAATAGATTGTTAATCTTTTATAACTGATATTCACATCTACTTGCTTATATTATTGCAGAAACAATTCAGAAGTCTTCTTTTTACCTGTAAGCAACTCATTTTATATTCTGAAAATAGATTATTTCAACAGAGCAATCACAATAGTTCCATAGCTAAAAGGCACCCACAAGAGTTCCTCGGTGTCTTCAGTTCTACAGTTTGGACTTGAAGCTCCTGCCAAATGCTGACATGTTAAACGCCTGTTCTCCAGCTGGTTGTGTTGTTGAGAGTTGGTGGAGCCTTTGGGAGATGCACCTAGAAGAATGAAGTTGGGTCACTGGTAGTGCATCACTGGAGTGGGCTGTCCCCTTTTCTCTTCATTTCTCAGAGGCTCCAAGGTGAAGAGTCTTCCTCTGTCCTGGATTTGCATTTACATCCTGATGTAGCCCAGGCTAGCCCTGAGCCCCTGACTATCCTGCTTCTATCATAAGTGTTGAGATTACAGGAATATACTTACACATCTAGGTGCTTTATATATATTCATATATATGTGAAATAAAAAGGACAGAAAATGGTAAAGAGTGTCTTGAAGGACAAAAAGACATAGAAATAGACTAACATATATTACTATAATATACATTATTTTATTTTTTGTTCAGTACATGAAATGCAAGGAAAATAAGGAAGAAATGAAGAGAAGAAGGCAGGAAAGAAATTTACCAATATAAAAGATAGCCTTGGAAATGCAAACACAACTTGAAGACCCAACTGTGCTAGGCAGGTCTCCACCACTGTGGTAAATACTGAGATAAATCAAGTTAAAGGAGGAAAAACAACTTGACTAGTCTCTGTGGCTTCAGGCTGTGTTTGGTTGCCCCTTGCTAATTTGGGCCTATGACAGCTCTTGAAGCAAAATAATCAAAAGAATCCATACTCATATTTTATTATCTTTTGTATCACTTTCTACAGTGTGGATTTTCTGATTACATCCCTATACTATCATATAGTATATTTTGCATGTTTCTTTGTTATGGAGATCCTACAGCTTATTAGTCAGGATGGAAAACAAACCATTTCCCCTTGTTTTTAAAAACAATTGCACAGCCATGATTTTGAGTGTGTGTGTGTGTGTGTGTATGTGTGTATGTGTGTGTATGTACACATGTGCACTGTTATAATAAAGTCACCTTCCCACACACACATACACACAAAGCTCATGTGTTTTAACGCTTGGTCTCTAACAGATGTTCTTACCCTTCTCAGCAGTGTAATAAAGTGCTTGAAAGAAGCAACCTAAGCAAGGACCCATGTTTGGCTTGATATTTAAGGGACTACAGTTCACCTAGCAAGGCAAGCATGGAGGGCGGGCAGTGGACAGCCACGTGAGTTTGCCAAGCCAGGATGGGCTACAAGCCTCAAGGCCCACCCAGTAGATGCCCTGACTACAGGCACAGTGGTAGGCCTCCTTACCCACTGAGCTCTCTTGCAGGCCTCCCTGCAGTTCTGTATAACAAAATGAAATGCTGGGGAAGTCTGTAGAAAGCAAACACTCTGATTCATCTTTTTAAACCAAGATTAATATGAACTGTTTGGGCACAGGTATTTGTATAATGATATTGCTGAATTGTCTTTATAAAGGTCTAAAAAGTTAAAATTAAATGCATTGTCTAAAAAGTTCAAATTAAATCCATTGAAGACGTGGAAATTTAGTAGCTTTATGAAGAAGAAATGTTAAGTGAACTTCAGAGTGATACCCACATCATGAAAAGCAGAAAGGATGTAGCTGGTGGAGATTACATGGTAGCCAATGAAACAGGCAATATCTTACTTTATTTATTATTAATAAATTTATTAAATTTACATTTATATATATCCTTGCCTCCTTCTTCCCCCTTCTCCTTTCCTTCCCTCCCACTTCCATCCCATCCTACCTTCCTCGCATCTCTACATGAGCCCAGTCTACTCCATCTTGGTCTCCTGTCTTCTATGGGTCCAGAGGTTCCCTCTGTATCTTCTGTTCTCATGGGGGTTCATCCCTCTGTGGCAGACAGAGGCCCTTCCTTGAGCAGTGCACTGATATGGGCACTTCCCTACCCTGCGTGACTCCTTGCCCCTAAGGATCCTACTGCCTAGAACTATTTCTCCTGAGGTTCTTGACAGTCCATGGGCACAGGAGTGACGTGCTCACACTGTGCAGGTCTGATGAGATCACTACTTCTTTTTTTTAAATTTGTGTGTGTGTGTGTGTGTGTCCCTGTATCAGAGGGCGCAGCGAGGGCTCATGGAGACCCAAAGGTGATTTCAGGCATCATTTTGGATTACTCTTCCTCTTCTTGTCTTTGTTATGGAATTACTCAGGTCCCACCTTCCAGGACCGGAAGTTCAGGTTGCCGCCATTTCCGCCTGGCATTTTTACACGGAATCTTTGGATTCACACTCAGATCCTTTTGCTTGCCAGAAGAGGCTTAACCCCTAAGCCATTTCTCCAGCCCCAGTATCGTGCTTCCGCAGCTGGGGAGTGTGTGCACATCTGGACCATATTTCCATCATCTTCATAGGCAAAGTATAATACTTGTGATATATTTGCATGCTTTCTAAATTATTCATACAGTTTTAAAGTATGTGAAATGTCATCACCAAGGGATTAAATATTTCCTTTCATCTATCAATTTTGCAAGGCACCTGTGACTCAGATCGCCAAAGAGTCTTGATTATATCTCTGCCCACACTTCTTCTTTGCTGATCCCTGATTTTTATTAGATTGTCATCTTTTTCTTGTCGAGGATTATAATGACATTTTCTGTCTGATTAAAATGAAGTCTAGAGAGTTTTCTCTAAAAGTTGAGCCTGAATATTTAACTTCAATAAAACTACACTTACATTTTTCATTACAAGAGCAATCATATGCAGCCAAATCAGGGCATGTCAATGTAATATCAAATTGCCTACATTCATTCTCCTGCCTGAAAGTGGATTGTGAAGTGTTATGGCTACCAAATAAATTTAAATTCATTTTTAATTTATCAATATTTGTCTAACTCGACTTACCAGACTTAGACAAATATTGATAATTGAGTCTCGTTTTCAGAAGCTCTGAATCTTTTTTTAATATAAAATTAATATAAACAGTGTGGGCATAGATATTTAAAAATCTATCACCTTATCATAACCTGGTCAACATTGGGGGTCATTTGCTACTATTTCTGATTATGTGTGCCTCTTCTTTTGTAAATTTATGCTGAACATTTTGCAGGTAAGTTTTTTGTATTTTAATGGATTGTAAATTTCTAATTGCTTGAATCTAATGTCTTATTAGATTGTTTTCTAATCATCAGTTTATGATTAATAACTTATTTGCATATTTATTTAGTGTCTGTGTGTGTGTCTGCTTATGTGCACAGGCATGTCATGGTGTGTATTTGTAATCTGAGTATGATTTTCAGGAGTCAGTTCTATATTTCTATCATATAGGCTCTGAGACTCAAATTTAGTTCATCAAGTTTGTCAGCAAATGCCTTTTCCTGCTGAACTATGTCATCATATAGGAACATCATATAGAACTCTCTATACAGATCTCTTATTTATTTATTTATTTATTTATTTATTTATTCATTTATTTATTTATTTTTCCCACTCATACAAACTTAATAGGTACCACAGTCCCCTCTCTCCCTCCACTCCTCCCCGGTCCCCCTTGCTCCCTCTCCCCTTTTCCCCTTCCTTTCACTCCCCTCCCTCCCTTTCTCCCAATGGCCTCCTTTTCTCCCCCCAATCCCTGGAGCATCCTTTAGTGTGAATGTCAAACTTCCCTCTGTGTCCTCCACTCTAATGAGGTTATGGACTCAGTAACATTGCCTAGAGCCCTTTCTTGTACTCCCCTTTAGTATGGGAACACTATTGTGACTGTTAATCCCTTGCCTCTGAGGATCCTAGTGCTTTCTATACAGATTTCTTGAGATAGAAAGATGTTCTAAAAATTGTACATTAGAGGCAAATCTGATGATTTTGAATTCAAGCCCCTGAAGTTCACATGGTACAGGGAGAAAAATGACTTTCAAAAGTTGTTTCAAAAGCTTACTCATTCTTTCTCCCTCTTTCATTATGGGTCCTGAATTCAGATTGCAGGTCTCACATAAATAAGCGGTCCATGGTGGTTCCTGAATTCGTCCGTGATTCTACACACACACACACGCATACACACACGCGAACACACGCACAATTGAATAAATAATAAATAATAAGAAATTTAAAAAAAAAGACTAAAAAAAAACACCAGGCAGAAATGGTAGTCTGCACTTCTAGCCTTGGTGGGCAGAGCCTGGGAATTCCCAGGGTGAAACAAGAAGGAGGTAGGAGCAATCCAAGATGATTCCCAGTTTTATTCTCAGTCCTCCACAGGGACACACAGTGCCCTCACACACACACACACACACACACCCTGAAAAACTTATAGATATATATTTATTTTTGCATAATTCATAAATATAAAATACACACATAATTCAATATATTTTTAATTCTACATATATTTATGTAGAATTTAAAAGCTTTAAGGTATTCTTTATATTCTCAGAGTTTAAAATTTTAATGATATATATAAACTTACTCTATTTTATTAATATTGCTTGTCCTTTTTCTATATAAATTCTATTGTGATCTTTTATTGTCTCTGGGATATATTTTTTGAATCAGTGACTCTCTCTTCTGTGCTGTTTCTATGCTTCTGTTAAAGAATAGTTTTCCTTAAGAAATGTAATGAAAGACCCTTAAATTGTTTATGAATTTTAGTGGCTACATTAGAAAATGAAATAAGTGAAAAAATTTAAATTCAAGATGTAAACAGATTTTTCCTATGTTACTCCATATTTAAACTTTTGCTTTTAAAATTTAAGACTAAGAACTGTGAGATATTTTGTATTCTTATAACCTTTTTAGTATCAAGTCTATGTATCTTGCAGTTATGCACCATCTCATTTTGGACTATCCACATTTAACGTGTGTGATACAAATGGCCAGGTCATGCTTTTGTAGATAGATGTTAGTCCACTTTGGACCTTTCTCCCATCTCTTATTTTGAAGAACATTTTCCAGCTCTATTAGCTTAAGGACCTAAAATATTACACATTTTAATTCTCAAACTGCTACCTTGTTTTCAGTCCTTTCCATTTTATTATTTACTTTGTTTGCTGTTCTTTATGCTGCCTTCTCTCTATTTTGTTTTAATCCCAGTCCCAGTCTCTACTTTTCTTTTGTGTCTGTGTCTTTAATTCATTTTCTAAGATGCACAGCACATCCACTTCACCCTGGTTCTGTTCAGTTTTACTTGTTACTTTGTGCTGCATGCAGGTAGTTTCTCTTAAACATAGGATGGATTTTTATCTATAATTCGTATTTATTAATGAAGGTTTGAAGAATCAGCACAGGCGATAAGCATGTCCTCTGGTAGGGGTAACTGTGCCTGAATGAAAACAAGGGTAGCTAATGGGCAGATTTCCCTAGAGGGGCAAGAGTACAAAGGTATGGTTTCAAAGCAATAAAAATTTTTCATTTCTTCGAAAAGCTATTTGATTGGTGCATTTATGCATGTGACAGGTGTGGAGACCCCAGCATAACTTTCAGAAGTCAGCTCTTTCCTTCAGCTAGGCAGACTCCAGGGATCAAACTCAGATCACCAAGTTTAAATATAGAAGCCTTTACCTGTTGAGCCAGCTTCATAATTGATGTATATATATATATATATATACACACACACATATATAATGAATATATGTTTGATTAAAAGTAAAGTTTTTCGGGCTGGAGAGGTGGCTCAGGGGTTAAGCCTCCGCCTTGCAGGCGGAAGGTCCCGAGTTCGGATCCCAGATCCCACGTATAGACGCCAGGCGGAAGCGGGGCGGCCTGCGCTTCTGGTCCTGGTAGGGCGGAGCCTGTGAATCCCAGGGCAGAAGGAGGTGGAGGCGTCCATGGTGGTTCGCAAATTCGTCCGTGGTTCTACACATACACAGATACAAACACACACACACACACAGACACACACACGCGCGCGCACACATACACACGGTTGAATAAATAATAATAATAAAAAAAAATTAAAAGTAAAGTTTTTCCTTAGTCCCTAATATGAAATATGCTGTTAAAACTTTGAATTAATAGTGAATTCTTATTTTCATTATTTCTTAGGTCTTCTCTCTTTTTTGAACCCGATGTTTGTTTTTATAATATATTATTTGAACTCAAAATAATTCTAGCACTTATTACCTGTATAGTTTAAGAATATGATAGGATTAAAACTACAAGTCAAATATTAATGTGCTCCCATATCTGTGTGCATATTTATATTATACATGTACTTATGCATGTAAGTGTATGGGTAAAATATAAGAAAAAATATGAATTTTCCTTTATAATGCAGTCAAGGTAATTCCTTTTTATTCTCTATTTTTAATTATTCCTCTTTTATTGATGCATCTATGGCATTATCCCTTTCAATTTATGATGACTAGTGAAAAAAGTCTTATTTGCACTTTATGTGCAATGTTTATCTATTTGCCCCTATTATGAATACTGGTATTGAGTTTTTTATTCTTAACATTTATTTGGATTGGTGCTCTTTGCCAGAACATTCTCTACATGATTGAACTACTTAACCGACTAAAATTTATTTTAATTCAACTTTTTGTTCCCAGATTTTTCCGTCATTAACTGGGGACCAAAATTACTGACTTATTTCCTATTTGTTTTTTACTTGTTTGTTTAAGACAATGACTTCCAGCCTGGTGTGATGTGATGTGAATATTCTGGGCTTAGTAGAGCTTGAGAGACCAGATTCATTTATTTCTTTTCCTCTCTGAGTGACCTGAATGTTCTTTCTGGGCAACTGGGAAATCCCTTTAGTTTTACATGTACTGGGCTGCATCTTTCTTTCACTAATCTTTCTTTTGATCTGACTTTTCAACTCTTATTTTAGACTGGTTTCCTAACACTGCGTATTTGAATTTTTCTCCTTCCATGTGTTATAGTTTGCCTTACCCAAGATTGCTTATTCATAACTTGTTCTTTTTTCTCAGAGTTCTTTTTCTTGTGGTGGAGGCAATCCAATCACTATAATCTATCTTCTTGCTCTGAATCTGTATGAATTTCCTTTAAGTGGTCTTCTCCTATTACCTGATAGGGTCCCTCTACTGTAATTCAGTTCTTTTCTACCTGTAATAGAGTTTCAAATACTTTAAAGGTTTTAATTTCTACCTCACTTTCTTTCTTAGGTTTGTCAGCTACTTTCCCATGCTGTTCTATTTTCAAATCTCTTTAGATAGCATGTGTTATTTTCAGGGTATTTAATCAGTCCGCACACAGAGCCTATATTATCTTTAAATTGCTGTAAAATACAGATAAATTTTTTGCCCCACATTTTCCTGTCTTTCTCTTAGTTGCACTTTAAAAAGAATTTAAATCTATAGTGTACCTTTGCCTTTTCAGATTCCATTCTTTATTTCACTCATTATCCTATGTAGACAAATGCAATTCATCCCTAGATTTCTGTCTCGCCGCTCGCAACTTTAGCAGCTACTTTTTCTTGATTTTTTTTTTAACTTGTCGATCTTACCTGTATCTGAATTGTCTCCCTTGGTCCTTTGCCAGAAGAAGCACATGTTGTTGGATACTCAGTGGTTTTGTGTCTGCAAGTCAAACATGTAAAGGGCTTCAAAAGGAATGGACTTGGATAGGATACCTTTAATAATGAGTTTGAGATCCACGTTATATTTGGACATTTTTCTGCCCAAAGCAGGTATTAATGACCTATCAAATGAACTGAGGAACTATTATTACAGTGGCACACAGTAAGTGAATTATTAGCAGGTCATTACATGCAAAGGTTCTTATTAAGATTTTTCAACTCCAAAAATATGTCTTCTTTCATGACTTTTTCTAATATTCCTTGCCGTGGTTTATATTACCATTCCTGTGACGTGTCCCATACACTGTGCTCTCATGTGTCTGTCATGCAGTGCTATCATGGATACATGCTTTCTCTTGGGCTCATTATATATAACCTTCTGACATTATAACTATGACAATTCCTTTTAATTCTATCTCTTCATAGCTCCCAATGTCTTGTAGGACACATTTCTATGTTCACACGCAGTACTTTTTGATTGGTTACAAGTGAAACTGCTGCTATTTTGAAAGATACATTTGAGTTTTGTTTGTCATGCATATAATTTAAGCCAGAAAGGAACACACATATTCAAAGTGTGTGCAATACTCCAAAAGTTCCTGGTTGTCACAAAGACTTGGCAGAATTAATCTTTGAACATCTTATGAATATTATTTCCATTATCTCACAGATAGAAAACGTGGCTCAATAGTAAATTACCTATCAAAGTTTTGTAGCCAGTAAAAGATGGAATCAATAATTAACTGCATCTTTTTAGTTCCAATACTTCAACTTTCCTTCTGTAAGTTCTAATATTACTGTCCTTTTATTTCTACATGCTACTGTACCCAAAATGCAAAAGTATTTCTTTAGAATAGATTTCCTGAAATGTTACTTGACTAGAATTCAACTGAAAAAAATGATTCATAATCTTCTCAGTTGACCTGGTTTCTCACGAATCATACAGCTTGTCCTCAGTATTCAATGAGATTGTTATAGTTACAACCACCACACATATGTTAAAGCCACAGCACGGACAACTCGGAGACTGAGAGACCCAATTGGTATCATGTGGTTACGCCTACCAGTTGTTTGAAAGCTACTTTTTCAGTAGTCCACTGTGACGTCAAAGAAAGATTAGATGAAACAGATGGCAAGTAGGATTTGGCAGGAACTTTTATGAATATCATTACATCCCAACTGAATATCAGTCATATGATGGAAAGCTGGAAGTAGCTGTAGCAGGCACCTCCCCCTGGATTCAAAGGACATGAATAAAAATGAAATGCACAGCAGTGTTTGCTGGCTCGAAAGACATGCATATAGTTAAAGGGTCTTGTAGGACAATGTTCACATTCCCTGGACTATCACCCCTTCTCTAGATGAGGGGACATCTGTACTTGGGATGGATCATTCAGTTAGTTAATTTATTCAGCAACTATTTTTAGCAGTTTTACTAATATATAATTCTAGGTACTAATTTAAATGTATAGGTCAGTGGTCATTAATATATTTACATCAATACACAGTTATCACAACAATATGTGTTTAATATTTCCATGAACAGAAAGGGAATCCTTATATTCATTAGCAGACATTATCACCCTTCTTTCCATCTTTTTCTCCTATAAAGCCCTAGGCAGTCACTAATTTTTGTGTATCTATAGAGACACATATTGTAGATATTTGATATAAATGGAACCATGTGGGTTTTCTTACTTTGTGTATCATTTTAAGATCCATCTATATTGTACTGGAGAGCAACTGTTCATCCAACAAATATTTCACATGTAAGTAATGTAAACAAGCACATAAGACTCAAGGGAATGACTAAAAACTAAATAGGCTGTGCTACCAGTCCTCATGCAGCTTGAATCTGAAGGAATGACAATTTTAAATAAATTACCATAGTGATAAAAAATAAATTGTACTAATATCAACATAATTATAAATAGCATGAAGAGAGATCTTTGAAAAGTACCAAGGAAGCATGAGTTGTCAAGAAAGAGCTTTGCGTGAAATTCATTTTTGATTCTCAGCCATGATTAAGCATTGGTTTAAAAAAAAGACATATCAACATGTAGTTATTAAGTTCCTTCTCCATAGTATCTCAGATATAAAGTCAGCAGTCAGAGAAATGAAGGACAAGGCATAAAAATTCTCCACGACGGAGACGCTTCAGATTAGATTATATGAGTGCACACACAGTGATGGCTAGGAGATTAGATGGGAGGGAGGTGATAGGCTGATGAGATGCACAGAAGTCCTGGGGCTGTTGATGGGCTCCAGGTTCTAATGGTGATGTGGAGTCGTCCACTTGAAGGATTTTTCCAAGCAAAACCAGCCAAAGCATCAGAAACCTGGAAGTGAGGAGTAAAGTGAGGAAGAGCGACTTGCAACTGGGCTTCTCAAAAGAGTTGTGATTTATCTAGGAAACTTTAATGAACTCTAATTTTAAAATCTGTTTCCTAATATCATAGAGCTTTGGATTGTCTTCAGGCACAAAGGAAATAGCTCCATATATTGTGCATATTCATTTGATGCAAAGCATTTGTTGAAAGTATCTACCTTACCACATGAAGCTGTTCTGCATGTCCTCCTGCCCTTCTGGGTGTTGAGATGAGTCACTGTTTGCAGTTCTTATGCATATCCGGATGTTACTCTGTAGACCCACACTTAGTTAAGCTTATTGCATTTGGCTTATATTATTGATATACCTATGAAACTCATAATTGATACATATTTCATTCCTCACTGTCAGGGCATTTCAGTTACAATAGTGTTACAATAGCTCAAGAGATATTTTCAATAAAATATTCCATTTTCTGGAAAAATGAAGCATTCCTCTGGCACAGAAATGTAAGATTACTGAACTGAATTTAATTTGAAGAGTAAAGGGATAATTCACTCACAATTGCCACTTTGATCTTTGAAAAGAAGGTGAGAATTAAAAAGAACTCAGTTGGGACAAAGGGCTATTGATAAAGTTCAACTTCCAGGTAGCTATAATGTCATGAAGAATATCTGTTTTATTGAATGATGGAGGAAGCACCTGAAACTCAGAATCATGTCAGAACTGTGTCTGTGATACAATTTGATTCTAGCTGTACTTACAAGCTGGTTTGGAAACTCACTTTGAAGGCTTGGGAACTCGCTATGAGTGGCTGGCCAACTAAACTATCCTCAAAGGAAACCTGATTTTCGTCTTGTGATTCAGAATATGTGGGAAGGCAATGAGTTCCTGCTATTCCTTTTATATGGTGTATCTCAAAATATAATTGTGAAATTAAAATGTTCACTTAATGAAGATGTCATGTTTTCCTTATCCAAATACAAACTAGTTGTTATGCGTTATAAACAGTACCATGCTTGTACAGACATCTAATTATCCCTATTCATATCTCAATAGTTGACCAAAATAGCAGAGAAATTAAATGCACTTTTCTGCTCTTACATACCCTCTCCCAATTTTCCTCTCTTCACTCCCCTTCCCACTAGTTTTCCTTTTTTCTAGCATTCCTTCTGCTTTCACATCATGTATAATATCTATAATGTATTTACTTTACTTATGTAACTGTTTTTTATGTATCTATATGAAATTTAGAGCCCACAAATGAAGGAAAACATGTCATGTTTTCTGAGTCTGCACCATTTCACTTGATAGAATGATCTTAAGTTGCATTCATTTTCCAGAGAATGACATAATTCCACTCCTCTTCAACTCTGAGTAATATGTATGTACATAATATATTATTATATATAATATTTATTTATCCTTTCATTTGTCAATGGACATTGTGATACTTTGTATTCATTGTCAACTTTAAGAGGATTTAGAATCACCTATGAGGCAAACTTCTGGGTGTCTCTGTGAGGAATTTTTCTGGTCAGTTTAACACCGTTGGGAGGACCTACCCTGAATGTGTGCAGCACATGCCATGGGCTGGGTCCATGTCTTCTTTGATTCTACTGAACTTTATTGTGATCATTCTTTTGAACATTGCCTGACACTTGATCTAATTCATTCATTGGACTTCATTACTGTGGAATTAGTTATTTTCAGAGGAGTCATTTTGCTTTGATTTCTTGTGTTTCTGGGGACTTTTGTGTCTGCAGTAGGTCATTGGTTTAATTATTTTTTTAATAGTTCATATTCTTTCTGTGAGTATTTTAATGTTCAAGTGGGACTCAATTATTGTAGGGTTGAGACGTTTCTCCCTAATGGGTAGGGAGTATGATTCAGTAGATGAATGTGCCGATGTGCACAGGGAACCAGGCTTAATCTCCAGCCTTAGTCCGAGAGTTTAACGCCAACTTTAGAAGTGATTACAGCTGATGGATAGTCATACTATGAAAATGAAGGAATTGTCAATCAAAACTTATCACTCTTCAGCTCTAATCATTTGAGAATATAAAGAAAACAGCATAATAGAGTGTATACTAATATATTTCTTATCAATGGTCAGAATGAAAAAGAAAGAATGCAATACTAGCGATTATTACTAGAGCAACAGAGAAAAATACAAGTGAGAAAAACTAAACAGAAGCAGAGAACAGTGAAGATGAAGGGAAAAGATAAGCCAGCCCCTGCTAAAGATAGAATGAAAAGAGAAAGAGGTAAAGAACTACCATAAGACAAAGACCTCTATGAGGAGATGAACAAGTCTTTAAAATGCGGCCGCTGCACACAAAGTTAAGGAAATAAAGAGAGTGAAAGTGGAAACAGCTGGAGTACAGTGAATAATCCTTCAGACCTCTTGGGCAAATCCCAGGAGGAGAAATGGACCATGGATGGCTTGGAGGGATCCGAGATGACTTGCATCCATCTTGAGAGTCCAGATTTAAGAACAATTGGTAAAAATCTTGCAATGAATGGCTAAACCATATATTTGGTAAAGATAGTACTAGAGAACCTTGCAGCTTCCCAGGACTTAGCATCTGTAAAAGTTGCATCATGGTCAATTTTTACTAACAATAGTAGGGAAAGAGTAAAGAGTTCTCAGCCTGTGAGAGTAGAAATAATGATCAAGTGCTTAACTGCCTGGATATGTGATCAGCACTCAAAGTACCGAGTGAAAATGGTGCCTTAGACTCAGATATGGTCAAATCATCTGATCATTTGATGCCACCTCCTGCAGCATACACAGGAGTCTTCATGTCTGGTGTCTATATAGAGCACTTGTGGCAGAAAAACAATTACAGCTGGAAGACTAAATAGATACAAAAGTAAGAGAGGACAGAGTGAATGAGTGAGGGAAAGAGAGACAAGATGGTGGAAGGTAAGCAAAAGGGAAAGTGAAAAGAGGAAGGGAAGAAGGGAGGAAGAGGAAGGAGGAGGGAGGGGATGGTTTGTGGATTGACATTCCTGTTTGCTATGCTTACTTTAATATTTCAGTCCTCACTAAGTGAAACCTAAGGTCATTATGAGGAGTGTCTTGTGAACCATTTTTCTTCCTCTCTCCTCACCAATACATTTGTACCAGTCACTCTTTTCTGTTGTTGTGAGACACCTCTTAAACTTGAAGGGAGAAAAGGAGATTTATTCAGCTTACCATTCCAGGAGGGAGATACAGTCCATTATGTTGGAGAAGACAGGGCTGGATGTCTGCACAGAAACCAGAAGCTGTCAAGTCACTGTAGGAATCATGGAGGCCGAGAACTGCAAAGCTTCAAGAGCCAGCTCACTCAAGCAGGGTGGGGCTCACCAACCTCAAGGCCTGCCTCCTTTTGACTACCTGCCCTCAGCCATGCCTTCCTTCTACCTCCTAAAGGTGCCATGACCTCCCCAAACAACCAAAGTTTCACACTCATGAGCGTGTGGGGAACAACTCACATTTCAAACCACGACACCATCCCGCTCTCTCCCACCCTCCTTCCTGTCTGTCTGTGTGGGTTGTAGGGCTCCCTTCAGGCTGTCGTCATGACGTAGGGCATCAGGCCTCTGTGGCAATGTAAGTGGTCCTTCCCTGGGTAAATCCATAGATAGGGATACTCCCTATCACCTGTCTAGCCCCTGTCCCCTGCATGTAGATATCTCTCTTACGTTCCCCTGCTGGATGCAACAGTGCTGTCACAACTGGAATGTCTTGGCTGGCAGTGGCCCACTCTACCTTCAGGCTCTTACAATCTTACTGCCCCCTTCTCCCCATGATTTCCTGGGCCTTAGGATGGGGAGGTTTGGTCGGCCTGGTTTGGGCGGGGTATTTCAATGTTGCCAATACTCTGTACTCTGGCTCATTGTGATCCTTTATTCACTACTCTTCCGTTGCAATAGGCTGTGGTGGTGTTTGGGTGTTTAGATCTTTTCTTATCTAAAGATATAATGAGGGCTAGAGAGATGGCTCAGGGGTTAAGACTCTGCCTCGCAGGGTCCTAAGTTTGGATCCCACGTCTCACATGGAAGCCAGGTGGAATGGCAGCAGCCTGCACTTCCCTCCGTGGCGGGTGGAACCTGGGAAATATCAGAGCTAAGCAGAAAGGAGGTAGAAGCAATCCATGATGATTCCCAAAGGCCCTCCACAGGGAAACAGTGCCCTCTGAGACACACACACACACACACACACACACACACACACACACACACACACACATTAAATAAATAAATAGGTAAATAAGTAAATATATTTTTAAGATGTAATGAGAAGTTTCAGGTGGCGGTTTACTATCAGGTGTTTGTGGTTAGCATTAAGACATCTAATCCTGTCTGGTATCAATTTTCTCCCCTTCCACTGTTGTTCAGACCGGTTTACACTACTGGCCATGTGTTCCCTTGTGGACCATCTCGAACAGTGTTTTCAAGCTGCAGTAGCTCCCTCTTCTGCTTAGAAAAATAATAAAGATTCACTATTCGTGGAACTGGTGGTTATGAGAATGCCTTTAGATTACATTTTCACTATGATGTATAGAAAGCATTTCTTCTTGTGCAAGTGTATCTCTTCTGCATCACCACAATTTTTATAGAGTTCACAAGTTGCAAAAGACCAAAAACCCATGCTTTACTTTCTCTAGGGTCCAGTAGACATATGTATGAATGACAAAATGGGTCATGATGCAAACTTAAACTGCTCTCATTTATATGTGATTTTTACAGATTTTACCATTGAAATACTATTGGGATATGATAACATATTAAATAATCTGAGCCATGGGAGGTAAATTCAAATGGTCTTTAGGCCGATGTTCTTTTTCTCTTACTTCCAAATCAACATCTCAAATTAGAGTTTTGCCAGTAAAGAAGACATTTCTGTGGAATGGTCGCGTATATGGAGGAACACTGTAATTAACAAGTGTAAGTATACCTAAAATTTACCTCTTAAATTCCTTGGAAATATCAGGAAGTCAGTCCCATAATTATGTGATGATAAAACTTTTTTCTATCCTTAATTTAGTTCAATCGTATCTCTAAGCACTTCTCTCTTTAAATGAGCTTTCATTATTAGTCTCTCTTTTTGAATTATAACAATCTGATAATGGACAGTGAAAAATGTCTCTGAAAAAGCATTCGTGGTTTCATTTAGCAGGTACAATAAAGGAACACAGTAGGCTGGTATCAAACACTTTGTTAGATTGTTAAATGAAATGAAAGGCTCAATGGGAAATCTGCTGTACTTAAACTATTGGGAAGATAAGTATCTGTGGCACTGAATAATTTCCCCTTTGCTTTTGAATGTCATATGTTGCAATGTCTCTGCGAATAATGAGATTTTTGAGCTGATAAAGGATGTTGAGGACAAAGTGAGAGGAAATAGCTCTTTTACAGGGCCCATGAAGGGCAGAGCTGAGTGTAGTTATCTGTATCTGTGGGTGGTATTAGTTCTCAGGAAGTCCTGGAATTTTGCATGAGAAGAAGGAAAATACAGCTGGAAAATTATTTTAAAGTGTCTATTTCACATTGTTGGGTGGGAATATGAGCAATCTGTGTATGACCAGTGTAGCTACAAAGCAATTAGGATTGGTTTTCTGCTGAAAGGATTTTGAGAGGCTAATACCACCAGCTTAAAATTTACGAAAGGTGTACCTGTGTGCTCTGTCAATGAGCACAGGCATGTATATGTTTTCTCTCAGTTTGTACTTCATGCCCATGCCTTCTGGTGCTTTTCTGAAGAACTCCCATACTATTGCAAAGGATATTTTCTGCCTCTCGATAGTCATTGACCATACTTTTTGCATCATATGTCTTACACAGAGGACCTCTAATAACATTGGATCAGGGCAGGCTGATGCAGTTGCTCTTCTATTGCTGTGATAAATACTCTCCCCAGAACAATTTAAGGAAGACAGCCTTTATAATTTGGCTTCTGGTTCCAGAGGGGATAGAGTCCATTATAGTGGGGAACAGATGGTGACAGGCATGGTGGCCAAAGCAAGAGGCTGGCTCACATTACAGCAGACACTGGGATGCAGAGAAAGCTAGCAAGAAATGAGAACAGTCCACTCCCACCTGCTATGTTTTCCTTCGCATAAGTCTCCACCTCCCAAAGTTCCACAACTTCCCCCACGCAGCTCAACCACCTGGAGACCAGGTTCAAACACATGAGCCTATGGGATGCTAAACGTTCGAATCATGAGAGTTGAGAAACGCTCACGTGATTTTTTTCCCTAATGGCCATAAGGTTGACTCACATGCCTCTTTGGAAATCAGATAGCAATGCATAATAGTGTGACGGCCAATCTTAATTGTCAATTTGTTTACTAATGTCTCAGACATTAGCAAAAGATGCTTCTGAGTGTGTCTTGGAGAATAATTTTAGATCCTGAAAATAACAGGTTTAATTTAAATTTCGATAGGCTTATCACCCAATGAACAGAAAAACTGACAAATTTTCGGGCTATAGCAGTACACTCCTCTAATCCCAGCTGGGATTGTAGCTGGGACTCTGGAAGATCAGGGGTTGAAGGCCAGATTTATCTTTACAATGACTTTAGGCCAGACTTTTAAGCATTGAAAAAAAGAAAATGAAGGATATAAGAATAGCTAGTATAGCGCCATGCAAAAATGTGGCAATTAAAAAAAAATAACAGGAAGGAAATGAGTTTCTTAGTAAAAGAAATAAAAAGAAAGTTGAAGACTCTCAATGCTGCTATTCAAAAGATAAAAATATCTTTATTTTACTTACTTTCAGTGTTGACTTATTTTTCAATTCTGATATACAGTTAAAATGCAAGTTCAAAACATGCAATATAAATTCCACCTTAGTTCCATCAAGGAGTCTTGGAATGATGTCTCAAGGTAAGCACCTGCTCTAATGTGCAAAGTAGTACCTCTTTCCTCCCATTCCTATTCTTGCTCACAACTGACATTCATTCTCTGCTGTCTTGGGGGTTTCCAGCTATTTAAAGAAGAGGTTTTTTTTTTTTTATCAGACTTGATGGTACTGTTGAACATCCATAGTCATATTTTGGCAAGGAAACTGGAGTCTGGTAGCCTTTTTCAATAATTTTCTATAATGCAAGAGAGCTTAATGTCCCTATTATAGAACTGATTCTATTATACACTCCTCTCCAGAACTAATGGAGCACTCAACTTCTTCATGCTAAAGAAAATGATTGAATCTGAAAAGCTTCCAGACACTGCTTCATGCCAGGATTAAATCTGCTCTGTTCTTTATACTGACCAGAGAAGTCATCCCTTAATTAAATTTATTTTTATTTTTCACCTGCCAGGAAGTTCCTCACAAAGCACAAAAGGACCTGTTTGTTGGGAATTGTTCTAGAACATTCTTCAAAAACCCTTATGTTTGCCTGAAAAGTTGTAGTAATATTAGGTAAACCTTACCGAGTGTCTCCAACATAACAGAGATGGCTTCTCTAGTTCTTTATATGAATTAAATCTCTCAAAATCCTAAGTTATAGTTATAGTTATGACCGCCATCAAAGACAAAGAAAGTAAGGATTGATGGGCAATTAGATGTTATTTCCTTGTAGAAGCTGGAGAGATGACTAACGGGTTTAATCTCTTTTTTTCCTCTTTTTCCACATTTTATTTTTTCCTAATCATACAAGCTCAATAGGTGACCTCCTGTTCTCCCTCCCTCCTCCTCTCCCCCATCATTCCCTAATGCACTCTTCCCCCTTCTCCCCTTCCTTTCATCCTCCCTCCCTCCCCCTCCAGGTGCCTCCCACTTCCTCCCCCTCCAGGTGCCTCCCACTTCCTCCCATCCCCTGGAGCATCCATTTATGTGGGCTCCGAACCTCCCTCTGAATCCTCCACTCTAGTGAGGGTTCACAACTCAGTGGTATCCCCCGTTAGCTCCCTGTTAGCATGGAAACTCTATTATGACTGTTTAACCTCCTGACTCTAAGAATCCTACTGCCTGAAGCCTTTTCTCCTGTGATCTGTGCTAGATTTTGGGGGGTCTTTGATATGTCAGCCATTGTGCAAGTCAGGCAAAATACAATTTTGGCTGCTGCAGTCCTGACTTTTGTGGAGTATCTTGCATATCATTGGTCCTCCCCAACTTTAGGCTCTCACAATGTTGCCGCCCGCTCTTCTGCAAGGTTCCCTGGTCTGGTTCCAGGTGAATACTGCAGGGTCTCTGCTGTTCTGAATCAGTTAGACCTCTATCTTAAAAGCAGAAGGATGTGAGTTTGGATCCCAGATCTCACACAAAAACGCCAGGCAGAAGTGTCAGCAACCTGCACTTCCAGACCTGGAAAGTGGCACCTCAGAAACCCCAGAGCAAAGCCCAAAGGAGATAGAGCAATTCAGGGTGATTCCTGATGTCACCCTTTTGTCTCCAAGCAATATAGTCCCCTCTGATACACAGAGACACACAAACACTCTTGTGCATATACACACATGTCATCCACACAGCCAAAAAAAAAAAAAAGGAAAGAAAAATGTTTCAGTGGAAAGATTTAGCTTAATAATCACCTCTGCTCTTAAACTCTATACTAAACTATTTTTTCATTTAGCTAAAGACCATGAAAAATAGTTAGGTTAGTAAATTGAGGATCAACACAGAGTCTAAAAAAATATTGAGTGGCTACTATTAGTAATATAATCATATTTTGTGGATAGGCATGGGCCAGATGAAATATAGTTACTCATTCAATCAAATTTTATACAGTGAATCAGTTAGGAAGGCGCACAGCTAATTAAAATGCAAGACAGTGTATGTTGTGTTATAATACAAGTACAAACTGAGTAAATGTTTCAGTGGGACAAGTTCACTGTAATTATTCTTATGGTGTCAGACAAAGCTTGATTGAAAAGTGACATTCGAGTGTACCTTTGAATACTTATAAAACTTTTCCAGAAGAGTTATAGAGATGTGAGCTCAGGAGAGAGGGGGAATGCAAAGATAAGAAAGAGTTTACACTGCTTATTTCTGATGTCTTCAAAGCGAAGACATCAGTTTGAGGCATTTAAAATATGAAAAGTAGTGTGGGATCTTCCAATATCAGATTTGAATGGGCAGAGGTTATTTTCTGCACAGAATTTTCACTGAAGTGGAAACCAAAAGTCCAAAGAAATGTTTTATGCCAGTTTTATATAAGTTCTTCTTATAGAAAGACTGAAAGTTGCATAGAGAACTATTAACTCAAAGAGCATAAGTGGCAATTATCTTATGGATAATCATGGAATTTAGGAATTTGCAGATTATTTAAGTGGAGGGCCAGTAAAGACTCAGGTCAGGTCTTACAATCTGCTTCTTACCTCTATCACTCAGAGTTTAATTGGGGGCAAATCCATTAATCTCTCTGTTGATAATCAAACTTATTCCTACCAAGATTGACTTGATACAACTTTGATATTAAATGTGAAGTGTTTAGCTAATTAATCCCTGCCATAGAGCAATTATATTAATGTCACACTTGATTTTTATATCAGTTGTTGAATAAAATTGAAGTTAAGGATAACAACTAATATCAGTCAATTTAATATCATATCTAACAGTAGAAACCATAGATTTTAAGGTAAAGAAATTGAAAGCATTTTAGTATATTATAATGTCCCAAAATTAAGGTGAGCAGTATTCAAACCCTGTAAATAAATGAAAAATAAGAAAATATTGTAATAGTTACTCTTAACTATTGCTATGAGAGAGCACCCAAAATCAAATAACTTAAGGAAGAAAAGGAAATTTGTTCATCTTATGGTTCCAGAGGGGAGATACAGTCTCTCATGGTGGAAGTGGCATGGCTGGCTGGCCAAAGCTGAAGACAGGCTACGTCATACCCATCGGAGCGGTTGAGAGCTCCATGATTGGAGAGTCTCTCTTCTTCCCAGTCTTCTGTTCTGTGGCTCCTTTTATCTGGTCCACTACTGGGAGGTTCCAATGAAATCTAGGGAGGTTCCAATTGGATCTATGGCTGATCTTTGTATTATCTTTTCAAGTGGTCTCAGCTGATCTTACCAGGTGTGGTCTCAGCTAATCTTAGTTAATGCCACGTGTGGTCAGGTTGGCACCCAGGATTAACTATCGCAAATATTAATAATGTCAGAGCCTAGCATTTGGCCACTGAATAACTGCTAAGAGTCCAAAATGGAATGTGGAAGGTAACCGTGCTCATAAGAGAATGTCTTACTTAGGGAACGATGATGACTTTGATTGACTCAGGCTGGGAAGAAACATTTCTGAAAGCCTTCTGATGGTATTTGCATGAAATTAAGAATGAGTAAGGAGTCTGAAGTTAGAGCTCTGGTAATTGACTCATAGGCTCATATGCTTGCAGTCTTAGCTGTTAATATTTGGGAAGGTAGAAACTTTAGGCGTGGGGGGGAGCTTTGTTTGAGGAAGGCATGTCACATGCGGGTGGGCCTTGAAGGTGGATAGCCCTGCCTTACTTCTAGCAGTCTATTGCTGGCTGGCTTGGCCCCCTTGATAAATGACATAACCTAAGCCATCTCCAGCTTCTGCCTCCCACCATGCCCTGTCTGCCCTAATGGACTGTATCTCCCCTCTAGAATCCAGAGCATTTAAATATTCCTTTCTCTCTTAAGTTGCTTGAGTTTGAGTGTTGTCTCACACTAGCACACTGCTACAATCTGAAAAATGGAAAAAAGAGTGAAGAAAGACAGGAGAGCATAAGAAACCATAAGGACATTTCCCAAAGTGGAAATGCTTCAATCAGATGCAACAAAGAGGTAATGACTGTATTTTTCCCAAGGGTCCTGCTCAGTGCTGCTTCTGCAGGATAGGAGAAGTTAAGACTTGCCTCAGGATTCATGCCACTGGCCTTCAGATTGCAATGATTTCTAGCAAAACCTAGAACTAAAGACAATTTATGATTAATTGACAAGTAACTGGGAGGTGAAGTATCAGAAAGTATCAGAAGTATCAGTATTAGTTTTTCAAGTTTAATGGGACAGTGAGAACACGAAGCTTCAAGGTTAGTTTTCCTTCCACAGGCAATGGTAGAGTGTTTAGGAACAATCTACTAGTGAGAGACAAATTGGAGCCATCTGAAGAGCACAAAGGCAGCTCCCACAGAACACGACACAGAAGAAGATCAAGTGCAAAATTGGAAGGATTTACTTTGAAAACTAACCATCCTCAGTCCTCTGAGATGAGAGAAAGAGTGATCACACAATGTACGGATGGAGAAACAGGTTGACCCTGACGGCAGGTAAGTGGAGTTCATCTAAGTAGAAAATGACAGCCCTCCCTGGTGTGAAGAGGCAGGTGTTCCATTCACACAAGAACAACAGTATGTAGGAAAATACAGATCCCACTGAGAGCAACTAGGTGAATTACAGTACAATTGCTTTCAATGTTGAAGGTAGCATAGACTGACCAGATATATGCAGCTCAGCAGTAGAGTGCACACCTACGAGGCCCTATTTTCAGTTCCCAGTTCTGGAAAACACGAACCCACAGAATTTACAGGGTACTTTCTGCTTGAATTTTGTCTATGTTTCTTCTTTCTCCTTGCTTTGGGGGCTTAGATTAAAAGCTAGGGAATGTGAAATGCGGATTTTTACTGGGTAAATGTGGCACAAAACCCAAATGAGGAGATGCTTCTGACCTTTGTGGAGAATTGAAATAGCCTACATAAAACAGCCTTGATATAGATGTGAAGAAAACATTGTAACCATTGGAAGGTGATAAAGAATAGAAATAATCAAGAAGCCAGATGAAAATACTGAAGTAATAAAGGTGAAATGCAGTCTGCTCCGAGACATAATTGTGAGCACGTGTGATCAAGGGAGGAAAGATATTCTACACTGGGATGAAATAGATTAACGACAATGGTGCTGTATGTATAATATCATAAAATCAGGTACATGGAGGACCACCACAGTCCTTTGACCCTATTGAGATATAATTCATACAACACACATCACCATTTAAAATGGGAAATTCCATAGTTCTTAATATGTTCAGAGAATTCCACAAGAATCACCATAAAATTTAAGCAGCATTACACCCCAGAAGAACTTCCTTGCCCATTAGCAGCCATTTCTCTTCCTCTTCTTTTAGTATTTCCTTCTGAATTCTAAGTAACCATTCATTTAATTTTCACCTCTGTAGATTTGCTTACATTTTTATTTAATACATGTAATGGTTACTCTTAACTTTTGCTATGAGAGAACATCCAAAGTCAAACAACTTAAGGGGGAAAAGGAAATTTATTCATCTTATGGTTCCAGTGGGGAGAAATGTCTTTCATAGCGGAGGTGATATGACTGGTGGCTGAAGTTGGAGTCAGGCTAAATCACTGCAAACATCCAGTAGGCAAGTGGGTGATGGCTGAAGGTTGGAGGATTCCTGAAGAGTCTCTCTCCTTCCCAGTCTCCTATTTTATGGTTCCTTTCTCTGGTCTGCTACTGGAATGTTCCAGAGAGATCTAGGGAGGTTCCAATAGGATCTAGGGCTGGCCTTTGTATTACAAATGTACTGATCCAGACACTCTCTTCAGATCATCTCAGCTGATCTTAGTTAATGCCAGGTATGTAAAGTTGACACCCAGGATTAACTATCACAATATAGCTCTAGCCACACACTACATAGTTCTGTGACTTACTCATTTTTCTTAGTATAATGATTTATTTTACTTTAATACTTTATTGTTCTCTTGCATGTAACAGTATGTCATTTTTTTATATTACCAAAAGTATTCTATTATCAATATATGCATGGATCACATTTTCTTTACATATTCATTAGATGTTAAAATATATATTATTTCTAGTTTGCTTTTGTAAATACTGTTCATGTGAATTTGTGTTTGTGTGTGTTTGTGTGTGTGTGTGTGTGTGCACATGTTGTTTTTCTTTTCTTTTTTTTTTTTTTAACATTTTTTATTATTATTTCCGCTCACACAAACTTAACAGGTAAACCAGTTCCCTTTCCCCTCCTCCTCCCCCCGAACCCCCTGCTTCCCCTCCCTCCCTCCCCATCTCCCAGTGCCTCCCCCCAGTTCCCAGAGAGTCCTTTATTGTGTATGCCTAACTCTCCTCTTGGTCCTCCTTTCCAATGACGTAAAAGGACCCAGTGGCATTTCCCTGAACCCTTTCTCGTGTTCCCCTTAAGCATAGGAACACTACTGTGGCCATCAATCCCTTGCCTCCAAGGATCTTGGTGGCTTTAGCCGATGTTAGACTTTGTGAGGTCAATAGTGTGATCCCTCAGGTATAAGATCATGTCATCTGCAAATAGGGATAGCTTGACTTCTTCCTTGCCAATTTGAATCCCTTTTATGTCCCATTCTTGTCTTATGGCTTCAGCTAAGACTTCAAGAACAATATTGAATAGAAGTGGTGAGAGTGGACAGCCTTGTCTAGTTCCTGATCGAAGTGGGAATGCTTCCAATTGTTCCCCATTGAGCATAATCCTTGCTGTGGGCTTGTTGTATACAGCTTTTATTATATTGATAAAGGTTCCTTTCATTCCTACTGTCTCTAGCGTTTTGATCATGAAAGGCTGTTGAATCTTGTCAAAGGCTTTTTCTGCGTCTATCGAGAGTATCATGTGGTCTTGGATTTGGACTGGTATACATGATGAATTACATTTATTGATTTTCATATGTTGAACCAACCTTGCGTGCCGGATGAAGCCTACTTGGTCCCTGTGAATGATGTTTTTGATATGTTTTTGAATCCGATTTGCTAAGACTTTGTTGAGAATCTTTGCGTCTGTGTTCATCAGAGAGATCGGCCTATAGTTTTCTTTTTTAAGTGAGTCTTTATTAGCTTTTGAGATTAAAACGATATTAGCTTCATAGAAGGAATTTGGTAGTGTTCCTTCCTTTGCTATTTGATGGAACAGTTTAAGGAGTATTGTTGTTATTGACTCCTTAAATGTCTGGTAGAATTCTGTGCTAAAACCATCTGGTCCAGGACATTTTTTGGTGGGAACATTCGAGATTATTTCTTCAATTTCCTTATATGTTATAGGGCCATTTAAGTAATTCACAACTTCCTGATCCAATTTAGGTAAGATGTGTTTACTTAGAAATTCATCCATCTTTTGTGTGTTGTCAAACTTCACTGAGTATAAATTTTTGAAATATGATGTTATAATTCTCTGGATTTCTTGGGTATCAGTAGTGATTACTCCATGTTCATTTCTAATTTTGTTAATTTGGGTTTTCTCTCTCTTGCTTTTGGTTAATTTAGCTAGGGGTATATCAATCTTATTGATTTTTTCAAAGAACCAGCTTTTTGACTGGTTGATTTTTTCTATCGTTTTCTTAGTCTCGATTTCAGATATTTCTCCCCTTATTTTGCTAATCTTCCTCTCTTTTACTACTTTTGGGATTAGATTGC
Source organism: Typhlomys cinereus (assembly GCA_023101885.1). Taxonomy (NCBI): domain Eukaryota; kingdom Metazoa; phylum Chordata; class Mammalia; order Rodentia; family Platacanthomyidae; genus Typhlomys; species Typhlomys cinereus. The sequence goes on along the minus strand of JALPQD010000308.1, from coordinate 2,099,733 downwards.
TCAAGTTTCTCTAAAGCCTTAAGCTGCATCGTTAAGTTATTTATTTCTGATGTTTCCATTTTTTTGATGTAGGCATTAAGAGCTATGAACTTACCTCTTAGGACAGCTTTCATTGTGTCTCAGAGATTTTGGTAAGTTGTATTTTCGTTATCGTTCACTTTCAGGAAATCTTGAATTTCCTTTTTAATTTCTTCCTGAATCCAGTTCTCATTCAGCATCATAGTGTTAAGTTTCCAGGAGTTAGTGTATTTTCTCTTGTTTGATGTGTTGTGGATGTCCAGCTTTAGGCCGTTGTGGTCTGATAGGGCACAGGTTAGAATTTCAACTTTTGTATATGTGTAGATTTGTTTTGTGGCCCAATATGTGATCTATTTTGGAAAAAGTTCCGTGTGCTGCTGAGATAAATGTGTATTCTTTGGTGCGTGGGTGAAAAGTTCGATAGAGGTCTGTAAGGTCCATTTCTTTAAGGGTTTGATTAAGTTCCAAAGTGTCTCTGTTAAGCTTTTGACCTGTTGATCTATCTCATGTTGAGAGGGCGGTGTTGAAGTCCCCAAAAATTATCGATTGGGGATTGATTTCTTGCTTTAGGTGCTGTAGGGTTTTCTTAATGAATGTGGAGGGGCCCATATAGGGTGCATATATGTTCAGTATTGTGAAGTCTTCCTGGTGAATTGTACTTGTGATTAAAATGTAGTATCCATCTGTGTCTCTTATGATTTTCTTTGGTTTGAAGTCCACTTTGTCTGAAAGCATAATGGCTACCCCTGCCTGTTTCCTGGTTCCATTAGCTTGCAAGATTTTGGACCAGCCTTTCATTCTTAGGATGTGCCTATCTTTTGTGGTGAGATGAGTTTCCTGAAGGCAGCAGATTGTTGGCTTGTGGTTTTTAATCCAAGTTTGTAATCTGTGTCTCTTAATTGGCGAGTTAATACCATTGACATTTAATGTTATAATGGACAAATTATTTTTAATTCTGGACATTTTTATGTTTAGTAGATTTTGTAAGCATGTTGTTTGATATTTATGTTTTGGTGGTATTATACTTCCCTTCTGTCCTCCTGTATACGCTTGTTCTTTTCTTTAAGCTTGAGTATCAGTTCTAGGATTTTTTGAAGGCCTGGTTTGGTAGACATGTATCCCTTCAAGTTATCTTTGTGCTGGAAAACTTTTCTTTCTCCCTCAATCATGATAGATAGTTTTGCTGGGTATATCAGTCTGGGTTGGCATTTTTGCTCATTTAATACTTGAAGTATGTCTCTCCAAGCTCTTCTTGCTTTTACTGTTTCCATTGAGTAGTCATTTGTTATTCTAATAGGTTTACCTTTAAAAGTGAGTTGCTTTTTTTCTCTTGAAGCTCTCAGCACCTTTTCTTTGTCTTGAATGTGGAGTGTTTTGACTATTATTTGCCGTGGCGATTTTCTATTTTGGTCGTATCTGTTTGGAGTGCAAAATGCCTCTTGTATTTGGATAGGGCTCTCATTCTTTAGTTGTGGGAAGTTTTCATTTATGATGAATTGAAATATTTCCTTAGGTGTGGCGTTTTGGGATTCTTGTTCTGGTATTCCATGAATGCGCATGTTAGGCTTCTTCAGGGTGTCCCATATCTCTTGAATGTTCCTCTCCAGTATCTTTTTGGCTTTAACAATCTCTTCCATTGAGCTGGTTAATTCTCCCACTTTGTCTTCAAGATCTGAAATTCTATTTTCTGCCTCATTTGTTCTGCTGATAAGACTCTCTGTTGAGTTTTGGGTTGAAGATAACTTGTCTTTTATTTCAATTTTAAACTCTGCCTGAGACTGTTTTAATTGCTCCATACCTATTTTTGTGTCTTGAACTTTTTCTCAACTCCTCCAAGTGCCTGTTGTGTTCCTGTTCGAAGTGGTTGATATGGTTGTTTAACTCTTCTTGGATTTCCTCTTTCATAGTATTAATCATGGTAATGATCATACTCTGAAAGTCGTTATGTTGGGTCTGGCTTTCATGGCTATTTTCTGTGGATTTGTTCTGATCGGAATCCCTCATTATGGGATTGATTCTTTCGGCAGGGGATTGGTCTTCTTGGGTTTTGTTTCTCGTGGATCTGCACTTTGACTTGTACATTGTTGTTTTGTTTTTTAGGACCTTTCAGTTTCTGTGTTTTTCACTGAATCGACGTAGTTAGTATTGTTATGCTTGCCAGTTATTACTAGTGCTTGCCTTAGATTGGGTATGTTTGTGTATTGTTATTATTATATCCTAGATGAGGCTACTAGGCTGTTAGTACGTCAGTCAGTTAAGTCAGGTTATATTACCAGGGGGTGAATATTAGTTTGGTAGTGCACTTTTACCATTTAGTTTCTTGGTGAAATGTGGGGGTGAGTGGTGTACTCCCTGGAGTTGTATGTTGTGGGGTGACTGTATGAGAAAGTTGATCTACAGCATTGATACTTTAAAGGATCAGTAAGGTGAAAAGAAAAAGTTTACTTATCTTTGGGCTGGATGAGAAGAAACTCGCCCACGTGATATAATGATCGTAGTGGAGTCCAGATGTATGGCCTGTGCTCCCTTTGTTCCTTAGAATTTTGCTTGAGTTTCCTTTGGGCTCTATTGAATTCTGAGTAGCAGTGTGTCTTCCGTGGACCATGTGCGTAGGTCCCCGGTGGGCCAGAGAGGCAGAGGGTCTGATGTTGATGTCAGAATTCTTCACCTGCGACCTGGGAAGGTGGGCGCGGAGAGGGGCGGGGCCCAGGGGCAAAGCCGGATGCAGCGCAGCGTGGTGCTGCTGGCCGGGCGGCTCCGGGGTGGGGGTCGGGGCTGGGCTGGGCTCTTTAGCTCCCTGGCTCAATGGCAGAATTCTTCACCTGGGATCCAGGGGGGTGGCTAAGCGCACGGGGTGTAAGGATGCGAGGGGCTTGGGTCCGGGGCGGGGCCCAGGCTAAGCCTCAGTCTGCCTGGGTGCTCTCCGCCGGGAGGCGTGGGGCTCCCGGGTGGTTGGGGGCTGGGCTGGGCTGGGGTCTCTCTCTCTCTCACTCACCTTGGGCAGCAGGCGGCGGGCGGGGGCGGGGCGGCGTGGAGGGGGCTGGGCTCGTCCGGGCCGGGGGCGCAGGCCAAGCTGCAGTCGGCCTGGGTGCTCGCCGCCGGGAAGCGTGGGGTTCCGGGGTGGTTGGGGGCAGGGCTGGACAGTGTTGTTTTTCAATCCTGGGTCCGAAGTTTAAAGCTCTAAGGATTTACTAATATTAAATTAATATATTAAACTTGCAATATGTTACTCCCCAGGAATGTATGGGTATCAAATGAGTTTGATTGGCCTAGAGCTTAAGCATACCTAAATATGTTCATTGATAACTTTTATTTTCTTTGAAACAGTATCAATTCAAATACATTTTCCATTTTTTATTATTTTACTATTAAATTATAAAAGTTCTTATTGATTTTATATAGATTCTTCTTATAAAATATATAATATCTAAAATATTCTTATCCCATTTTGTGTTCTTTTTTTCTCTTCTTGGATGATATCACTTGCAAAACATGAATTTTTTATAATTTTGATGATCAATTAGCTTTAATTTAATTGTTTGTATTTGCATGGTACTTAAAAATAGTGCCAAATGAAAAGTCACAATAGTTTAAGTTCATGTTTTTCTTGGAAGAATCTTATAGATTTAGCTCTTATATCTGGATTTATTATATATGCATATTAATTTTTAAGTATGTTAGGAGGTAGGTGGATTAAATTCATTCTTTTGCCATTATATCCTGTTCAAAAGACAATTCTTCCTACAATTTATTTTTCTCAGTGCCTTGTCTAATTGGTCATAAATGTAAGATTTATTTCTGAGTAAGTGCAAATCCATTGTCTATATGTAGCTAATTCTCTGTGTGTGTGTGTGTGTGTGTGTGTGTGTGTGTGTGTGTGTGTGTGTGTGTGTATGTGTGTGTGTGTGAAGCAAGCATTGTGTGTATCTATGGAAGCCCAAGGATCACTTTGGGAATCATCCTGGATTGCTCTACTGCCTTATTCCTTTGCATTGGGGTTTCCTGGGCTGCATTTATTGATGAGTTTTAGGATCATCCTGTCACTTTTCATAAACCTGGTGGATTATTTGAAATTTATTGGTATTCTGTTTTCTAGTTAATGCGTGTCTTCTGTTTTGTTCTATTTTTTGTTGTTTCCTGTACGTGTGCATGTGCATATGCACACACATGTATGCATGCATATGTACGTGTGTAAGGAGACCAGAGGTTAATATCAGATGTTTCAATCACTCTCAACTTAATTTTTTGGAGAGATCTCTCCTTGAAGCTGCAGCCACGGATTCAACTGTGCCAGTCGTCCAATAAACCACCAGTATCCTGCTGTCTCTGTTTCCCCAGTGCTAGGATTGCATGTGGGTACCTCTGTATCAGGCATTTTATGTGGGGTGCTGGGGAATCTCAACTCAGGTCTTTCTGCTTGTGAGGCAAGCACTTTATCAAGTAAGCTATCTCTTCAGCCCCATTTATTTCCTTCTTCTTACTTTAAATTTGGTTCCTTTTATTTTTTTCTGTTCTTTAAGGTGGAAAAAGAAATTATTGACTTGAAATTTTGCTTTTGTCTAACATACACATTTATAGATGAAGATTTTCTCTCATTAATACTTCAGTAACAATCAAAATTTCTATCAAGTATCACTTTTTATATTATATAAAATTATAAAATAAAATATTATTTTGAAATCAGTAAATTGATGCTGTTGTCTATGCTAATTATTGCTTGGCTTAAGTTTCATAGGTAATTAAAACTCATTTTCAGATATCTGAGAAATTTCTTCTTGTATAATCTCTTTACCCCAAATACATTGTTTTTCCATTTTCTTTCATCTCAAAATAATTTGCAGTTGCTGGTAATTTCCTTGGTGTCTTGACTATTTAGGAATGTGTGCTTTTCTTTTTTAAATTTTAATATACTTGGGAGATTCCCTAACTATTTTCTATTCTTAAATTCTTAAATTTCTAATCTAGCTTCATATGAACAAGGACGTCACTTTGAGCATCTCTAATCTTGAATGCATCAAGGTTCAATTTTCAAAGCATTGTATGTATAGTTGTTAATAATAAAATTTTCTGTTGATGTAAAGTTGGCTTAATGTAAAAATATGTAAGCATAGTATCTACATGAACATTTCTATAGGCAGAGAGAAGCAATAAAAAAGCATATTTATTATGCTCTCATGAGAAAAATATTCAGAAAGCTAAAGTAGGCAGTTCTTATCTATAAAAATCCCATAGCCAACATGAGATTTACTGTTAATTAGATACCGTTGATCAAAGACCACAAACAAGACAATATCTGTTCTCTTTTAAATCACACTTGAAGCCGTATTCTTGGCCATAACTCCAGAAAATGAGAAAAGTGCCCATTTAAATGGAAAGCTATTTCTCTTTTGCAGAAGACATGCTTTCCTGGCTGTGTATGCATTCATGTGCACATCTGCATACACATGTGGACTTAGTCCACACATATTTCCCCTATACGCAAATAAAATTTAAAAGATAATTTAATGCTTGGTCTACTAAAGCTAAAGAATAATACTGAGAAACATACTAAAATGCTTTAAATAAAACCACTCTCCTATTCATAAATTGGAAGGCAGCATTTCTGAGATGAAATTAATTTTCAGCTTGACCATTAGATACAACCTTAATCCAATCCATAGAAGTCAGCCTTGTGGGGCTCTCAGTCTAGGTGACCTGGGTGGTCTGAAAAGCTTAGACAAAGATGTTTTGATGGAGGAAGACAATAGGGGGCGTAGCTCAGGAAGAAGACAATAGGGGTGTACCTGGCTTGACATTTAAGATGATTGGTTGCCGGTTTCCCCACCCTAGAATTCCCCTTGCAGTTTCTGCCTTTATAAGAGGGCTATGGACTTGCAATAAAGGAGTTCCTGCTTGACTAGACTCCCTGTTGCTTGATTGTCCTCGGGAAGGAGGGCTGGGAGCGGGCGGACAGCGCATTCACCTTTCCCGGATCCCCCTTGTGGAGGACTCGCGGGACCGGCCTACAGGACAGAGCTGCAATCCCCGGGGACCCCCACAAGCCTCAAAATAGTCCTGTTTATTTTTCTCCTACCTGTCTTCCCATCATATCATTTGTAAATGTGCTGGGAGTACATAACATTGTGCTTTTACTCCTTGACATTTTCTGCAAGGTAGTTTTAGAAACCTATAAGGGGTCATGACCTATCGAACTTTGTGGGTGCTCCATTACTGAAAGTTTGAGTCTGATTTTTTATTTTAAGAAATGAAAGGAAGCCATGAGGAAAGCCAGCTCATTCACTATTCTGAACACCAATAAAAATACAGTGAGTTGGAAGTACTGAAACCTGACCAAATGTGGCCAAATAATAATGGAGGTCAAAACAGACTTAATCACATATGGATTAGCAACTTGAAAAAAAACAGAATTTAAAAAACTTCAGTGTCCTTAAAAATTAATAAGAATATGGGATGGAAGAGAGGGAGGTATGGAATAAGAAGGGTTAAAATGGGGGAAAAGCAGAGATTGGGATCGAGGAATAAGGGGTAAGCCTTTCCCCACCCCACTCCGCTGGTCGGGACGCGCGCGCGGTACAGCCGGGCCTTCACCCGCCACCTAGGTAAGCCCCGCCCATGCCCGCCCACCAGAACCCCAGGTCAGCCCAAAGGGACCCAGCTCCTAACCCCACCATCCAGCCGGAGGCTCACGCAGGGCCCAGGGATGAGGAGGATCTCCCCCTGCGCTGGGTCCCACCCCAGCTCCCCTCGGATTAAATAGCTCCACGCCGACGCCCCCATCCTCCCTTCCCCACTCCGCTCCTCCTGCCCGAACCGGGCGCAGTCCAACCGGGCCTCATCCGCGATCTAGGTAAGCTCCGTCCTTGCCCACCCCCAGATCCCCAGGCCAAATAATTCAGTTTAGTGAAATTGAAAGATCTTAAGAGTTAAAATGACAATGCCAAAGTCAAAAGTGCAAATCCATGAGAAGCAACACTCAAGTAAACAAATTTCCCACTGAAGAAATTAATCCCATAATGTTAGACTCCAACCAGAACAAACCCACGGAAAAAGGCCAGAAAGCCTGACCCAGGATAACGACTTTCAAAATATGATCATTACCATGTTCAATACTATGAAAAAGGAAATCCTGGAGGAATTACATAATCGAATCAATCTCTTTGAAGAGGGACACAACAGACATTTGGAGGAGTTGAGAAAAACAGTGCAAGAAACAAAAACTGGCATAGAGCAGTTAAAACAGACTCAAGAAGAGTTTAAAACTGAGCTACAAGTTATCTTCAACCCAGAACTCCACAGTCTTATCAACAGAACTAATGAAGCAGAAAACAGAATTTCAGACCTTGAAGATAAAGTGTGAGTACTAACCAGCTCAATGGAAGAGGTGGTTAAAGCCAAAAAGATACTTGACAGAAATATCCAAGAGATATGGGACACCCTGAAGAAGCCTAACATGCGTATTCATGGAATACCAGAGCAAGAATCTCAAAATACCACCCCTGAGGAAATTTTTCAAATGATCATCAAGGAAAACATTCTTCATCTAAAAAAAGACAGGCCCATCCATATACAAGAGGCATTCCGCCGCACCCCAAACAGATACGACCAAAACAGAAGCACGCCACGGCAAATAATAGTTAAAACACTCCACATTCAAGATAAAGAACTGGTGCTGAGAGCTTCAAGGGAGAAAAAACAAGTCACTTTTAAAGGTAAACCTATTAAAATAACAAATGACTTCTCAGTCGAAACAGTAAAAGCAAGAAGAGCTTGGAGAGACATACTTCAAGTATTGAATGAGCAAAAATGTCAACCCAGGCTGATTTACCCTGCAAAACTATCAGTCATGATCGAGGGAGAAAGAAAAATCTTCCAGCACAGAGACAACTTGAAGGGATACATGTCCACCAAACCAGGCCTTCAAAAAATGCTAGAAATGATACTCAAGCGTGAAGAAAAAACAGGCATATCCAGGAGAACAGAAGGCAAGTATAACACCATTAAAAGCGAAGCAATATACTTATAAAAACTACTAAACATAATAAATGTCTGGAATTAAAAATAGTTTCTCCATTATAACACTAAATGTTAATGGAATTAACTCACCGATCAAGAGACAAAGATTACAAACTTGGATTAAAAATCACAATCCATCAATCTGCTGCCTGCAGGAAACCCATCTCACCACAAAAGATAGGCACATACTAAAAATAAAAGGCTGGTCAACAAATCTACAAGCAAATGGAAGCAGAAAACAGGCAGGGGTAGCCATTATGATATCAGACAAAGTGGACTTCAAACCAAAGAAAATTATAAGAGACACGGATGGATACTACATTTTAGTTACAGGTACAATTCACCAGGAAGACTTTACAATACTGAACATATATGCACCCAATACGGGCCCCTCCACATTCATTAAGAAAACCCTACAGCGTCTAAAGCAAGAAATCAACCCCCAAACGATAATTCTTGGGGACTTCAACACCGCCCTCTCAACATGGGATAGATCAACAGGTCAAAAGCTTAACAGAGGCACTTTGGAACTTAATCAAACCCTTAAAGAAATGGACCTTACAGATCTCTATCGAACTTTTCATCCACGTACCAAAGAATACACATTTTTCTCAGCAGCACACGGAACTTTCTCCAAAATAGATCACATATTGGGCCACAAAATGAATCTACACATATACAATTCTAACCTGTGCCCTATCAGACCACCACGGCCTAAAGCTAGACATCCACAACACATCAAACAAGAGAAAATACACTAACTCCTGGAAACTTAACACTATGATGCTGAATGAGAACTGGATTCAGGAAGAAATTAAAAAGGAAATTCAAGATTTCCTGAAAGTGAATGATAACGAAATTACAACTTACCAAAATCTCTGGGACACAATGAAAGCTGTCCTAAGAGGTAAGTTCATAGCTCTTAATGCCTACATCAAAAAAATGGAAACATCAGAAATAAATAACTTAACAATGCAGCTTAAGGCTTTAGAGAAACTAGAGTAATCTGATCCCAAAAGTAGTAGAAGAGAGGAGATTAGCCAAATAAGGGGAGAAATATCTGAAATTGAGACTAAGAAAATGATAGAAAAAATCAACCAGTCAAAAAGCTGGTTCTTTGAAAAAATCAATAAGATTGATACACCCCTAGCTAAATTAACCAAAAGCAAGAGAGAGAAAACCCAAATTAACAAAATCAGAAATGAACAGGGAGTTATCACTACTGATACCCAAGAAATCCAGAGAATTATAACATCATATTTCAAAAACTTATACTCTGTGAAGTTTGACAACACAAAAGAGATGTATGAATTTCTAAGTAAACACAACTTACCTAAATTGAATCAGGAAGTTGTGAGTTATTTAAATAGTCCTATAACATATGAGGAAATTGAGGAAGTAATCTTGAATCTTCCCACCAAAAAAATGTCCTGGACCAGATGGATTCAGCACAGAGTTCTACCAGACATTTAAGGAGTTAATAACAACAATACTCCTTAAACTGTTCCATCAAATAGCAAAGAAAGGAACACTACCAAATTCTTTCTATGAAGCTAATATCGTTTTAATCTCAAAAGCTAATAAAGACTCACTTAAAAAAGAAAACTATAGGCCGATCTCTGTGATGAACACAGACGCAAAGATTCTCAACAAAGTTTTAGCAAATCGGATTCAAAAACATATTAAAAAGATTATTCACGGGGACCAAGTAGGCTTCATCCCCGGCACACAAGGTTGATTCAACATACGCAAATCAATAAATGTAATTCATCATGTAAACCAGTGCAAAGTCCAAGACCACATGATACTCTCGATAGATGCAGAAAAAGCCTTTGACAAGATCCAACAGCCTTTCATGATCAAAATGCTAGAGACAGTAGGAATGGAAGGAACCTTTATCAATATAATAAAAGCTGTATACAACAAGCCCACAGCAAGGATTATACTCAATGGGGAACAATTGGAAGCATTCCCACTTCGATCAGGAACTAGACAAGGCTGTCCACTCTCACCACTTCTATTCAATATTGTACTTGAAGTCTTAGCTGAAGCCATAAGACAAGAAAGGGACATAAGAGGGATTCAAATCGGCAAGGAAGAAGTCAAGCTATCCCTATTTGCAGATGACATGATCTTATACCTGAGGGATCCCAAAAACTCCACCAGTAAGCTTCTGGAACTAATTGAGAAGTTCAGCAGGGTGGCAGGATACAAAATAAATGTGCAAAAATCAGAGGCCTTCCTGTATGCCCAGAATGAAAAAAGTGAAAAAGCCTTGAGAGAAACAATCCCATTTACTCTAGCCCTTAAAAAAATGAAATACCTTGGTATAAACCTAAGCAAGGAGGTAAAAGACCTTTACAATGAAAACTTTAAAACCCTAAAGAAAGAAATTGCAGAAGACACCAGAAGGTGGAAAGACCTCCCATGTTCCTGGATTGTTAGAATCAACATTGTAAAAATGACCATCCTACCAAAGGCAATATACAAATTCAATGTTATACTAATTAAAATCCCAAAGCAATTCTTTAAAGAAGTTGACCAATTAATCTCAAAATTCATATGGAGGCACAAAAGACCCAGGATAGCAAAGACAATCCTGAGTAACAAAAACACTGCTGGAGGTATTACCATACCAAACCTTAGTCTATATTACAAATCCATAGTTATAAAGACAGCCTGGTACTGGCTCCCAAATAGATACACAGATCAATGGGTAAGGATTGAAGACCCAGATATAAGCCCACAAAATTACAGGCATTTGGTCTTTGACAAAGGGGCCCAAAGAATCCAATGGAGAAAGAACAGCATCTTCAACAAATGGTGCTGGCAAAACTGGATCTCCACATGCAGAAGATTAAAGCTGGACCCGTACTTGTCACCATGTACAAGACTTAATTCCAAATGGATCAAGGACCTTGATATCAGGCCAGAAACTATAAAAACCATTGTTGAAAGGATAGGGAACTCCCTCGAGCTGATTGGGCTAGGCCAACAGTTCCTAAACAGACATCCAATGGCACAGTCACTGCTACCAACTCTCAACAGTTGGGATCTTGTGAAATTAAAGAGCTTCTGTGCAGATAAAGAGATTGTCACACGAGCTCAAAGGCAACCCACAGAATGGGAGAAAATCTTCACTAACCACATATCTGATAGAGCTCTACTGTCCAGAGTGCACAAAGAACTTAGAAAACTAAACATCAAGGAAACCAATGGCCCAATTAAAAAATGGGCCCTGGAATTTAAAAGAAATTTTACCAGGGATGAAATTAAAATGTCTAACAAATATCTTAAAAAGTGCTCCACTTCTTTAGCCATCAGGGAAATGCAAATCAAAACTTCCCTGAGATATCATCTCACCCCGGTCAGGATGGCAAAAATCCACAATACAAACACCACCAACTGCTGGAGAGGATGTGGAGAGAGGGGAACTCTCCTACATTGCTGGTGGCAATGCAGGCTCATACAGCCACTGTGGCGAGCCGTCTGGAGATTCTTAAAGAAATTAAAGATTGAAATGCCATATGACCCTGCGATTCCACTTTTGGGTATAACCCCCCATACAGCAGAGGTTCACCTCGATAGCACAAGCACGACCATGTTCATAGCAGCAGTGTTTACAATAGCAAAGTCATGGAATCAACCCAAATGTCCAACAGTTGACGAGTGGATAAGGAAACTGTGGTACATCTATACAATGGAGTACTACTCAGACATAAAAAATGATGAATTACTGGAATTTGCCAGGAAATGGATGTCAGTAGAAACAATTATATTAAGTGAAGTATCCCAAACCCAGAAAATTAAGCGCCGTATGTACTCCCTAATAGGTGGCTCCTAGTCCCAAACTCACCCAGCCCATCTTGATACACTCATAGGTAAATCTATGTATTACCTACAGTAATTGCAAGGATTATGAACAGGAGGGATGGGGCTGGAGGGCCACACCAGAAACAAGGAGAGAAGTGACCATGTTAAGTAGAGAAAATAGGCCTCCATCAAGGACTGCAAGAAAGTAATGTGACACCTAGTTAAGTTCACAATTCGTTCCTGATCATTTACAACTAAGGGGGTATGAACTCACCAGAAGGGGAGGGCACATAGTCCGGCAGATTAAAAAGTAACCATTTTGCAAATGGGTGATTGGCCCTTCCCATTGCCCAATGCCATATGACCCTGCGGTTCCACTTTTGGGTATAAGTATTATATCTACCCTTGAACGTGCTCTTATAATAAGACTCCAGTTTAACAGCTTTCTGTCTCTGGCCAGGGGGTGACATACAGTGCCCATCACGATGGAGTGAAGGGCATTGCAGGAGCAACAAAACTGCAAAAGAAAATCAACGAACCACTATCCAGAACTTCAGAGACTCTATATCAACCACCTAGAACTAGGCCAGCCTAATCTCCCCGCATCCTGAAGCTCAGGGACATTTGCGGAAGAGGGGGCGGTAAGAGTGTAAGAGCAAAAGGATGGGAAGAGAAATGATTTGCAAGATACTCCACACAAGTTAGGGCCAAAGCAATCATAATTGGACATTGCATGCCCGGCGCAATGTCCAACACAGTATTGACCTCACAAAGTCTAGCATCGGCTAAAGGCACCAAGATCCTTGGAGGCAAGGGATTGACAGCCACAGTAGTGTTCCTTTGCTTAAGGGGAACACAGGAAAGGGTTCAGGGAAACGCCACTGGGTCCTTGTACGTCATCGGAGAGGAGGCCCAGAGGAGAGTCATGCATGCACAAGAAAGGTCTCTGGGAATTGGGGTGGGAGGCACGGGGGGATGGGGCGGGAGGGATGATGGGAGGGAGAGCAGGGGGTTCGGGGGGAGGAGGAGGGAGGGAGGGAACTGGTGTACCTATTAAGTTTGTATGAGTTGAAATAATAATAAAAATGTATTAAAATTAAAAAAAACTTAAAGGATATTCTGTGAAATAAATGACTTCTACTTTTCATATAAAAAAATAAGGGGTAAAAATGATATAATACATCTGTAAAGACCTAAAAATACAAATAAATACATAAAAAAGGTAGGGACTAGAGACTAAGTATATTATCCTCTGCTATAGTTAGATACAGGTGCCAAGTTGAAATATGAGGGTTTGAACTCTGAATATATTTGTAGAAAATTAATAGTTGAGTTAAGCCCTGTGGAGCCTATAGGAGATTATCTAGTTGATGGTTAGTCCCAGTTCTAGGTGAGTGTGACTAGTCTTTGGCCAGGTAAGTAAGTTAAAGGGAGTTGGTTATAGAAGTTGGCAACTTTTGGTATACTTGACCAGATGTACTGGACTGGCAAGTAGAATCGTCCCTCTATTAGCCTTTCCATGCATGTGGATAGGATGTGATGAGTTCCCTCAGCAATTGGTATTAGTGTGTCCTCTCCTGCTAGGCTGAATAAACTGTATTATCATAAGCCAAAATACCCCCCTTGTTACCCTATAAGCTATTAGGTTGTGAAACTAATGGCAACAATAAAGAATAATTACAAAACCCTCAGTGGACAGCATATGTGCCATATAAACAGGAGTCCTTGAAGTTGAGCCCCAGAACCTATGTGAACAGATGGACATGGTGGAATACATGTCCAACACTGGAAAGGCAGAGATAGGCAGATCCTTGGGTCTCACTCAAGGATCATTCTTCATACTTAGGTGAGCTACAGCCCACTGGGAGACACCATCTGAAAAGAGGTGGATGGCATCCTAGAAAACCTTACCTGGGGCTGTTCTCTAGCCTCCACACATAAACATGCTTGTGCACTTGCACTCACACAAACAAGCACACATATACATGCAAAAAGAATCAGTCAGGTAATATGAAGACTCAAGAATAAAAGAAATAACAACAGTGAAAGTAAACAACCAAAAGGAAAATATTAAACACAAACAGGGTTAAATGAATGGTAGTGAAATGAAAATGTGCTCCCTTTAACCTACCACAAAGTTTCAATTATTATAGGTAAAAAAAATGTGAGCATCTTCCTCCCACCTGCCTGCATGACCGGACAGGACTCGCGCCGGTCTTCCAAGCCAGGTGAATTCCCCCAGCCCCCTAGGTGGCCCTTGTCCCAGCTCCTCCCACATCCAGCCCGGGCAACACCCAGGCTGCCTCAGATTTGCCTGGGCCATGCCCTGGGCCCCAACCCCTTTCTTCCTCCTGCCTGCCTGCCCGCCTGAACTAGACAGGACTTGCTCACATTCCTCCACCCCTGGAGCTTGGGTGGGCCACTAAGGCAGGTCCCAAATCCCAGGTGAAGAATTCTGCCATCACCATCAGCCCCTTTGCCCCTCCGGCCCACCAGGGACACTGGCTCATAGTCCACGGAGGACACACTGCTACTCAGAATTCAATAGAATCTAAAGGAAACTCAAGCAAAGCTCTAAGGATCAAGGCCATACATCTGAAGTCCTCTAAAATCATCCTATCACATGGGAAAGACTCTTCATATCCATCCCAAAGATAAGTAAACCTCTTTTTTTTTTTTTTTACCATGCTGCTCCTTTCTAGTATTAATCACTGTAGATTAACTTTTCCATACAGCCACCCTCCCAAACATATACAACTGCAGGGATTATACCACTCACCCTCAAATATCAACAACATACTAAATCGTAAAAGTGCACTACCATACTAATATTCACCCCATCTACTTAACCTGACTTAACTGATATATTAACAGCCTAATAGCCTTATCTAAGAAATAACAATAACAACAGACAAACGTATCCAACTCCAAGGCAAGCACTAGTAATAATTGCCTGAGAGTAGTAATACCAACTAAATCAGTTCAGTCAAAAATACACAGAAACTGAAAGGTCTTAAAAGACTAAACAACAGTTTAAGGAGTATTGGTGTTATTAACTCCTTAAATGTCTGGTAGAATTCTGTGCTGAATCCATCTGGTCCAGGACATTTTTTTGGTGGGAAGATTTGAGATTACTTCTTCAATTTCCTTATATGTTATAGGACTATTTAAATAATTTACAACTTCCTGATTCAATTTAGGTAGGTTGTGTTTACTTAGAAATTCAACCATCTCTTTTGTGTTGTCAAACTTCACAGAGTATAAATTTTTGAAATATGATGTTATAATTCTCTGGATTTCTTGGGTATCAGTAGTGATAACTCCATGTTCATTTCTAATTTTGTTAATTTGGGTTTTCTCTCTCTTGCTTTTGGTTAATTTAGCAAGGGGAGTATCAATCTTATTGATTTTTTTCAAAGAACCAGCTTTTTGACTGGTTGATTTTTTTCTATCGTTTTCTTAGTCTCGATTTCAGATATTTTTCCCCTTATTTTGCTAATCTCCTCTCTTTTACTACTTTTGGGATTAGATTGCTCAAGTTTCTCTAAAGCCTTAAGCTGCATCATTAAGTTATTTATTTCTGATGTTTCCATTTTTTTGATGTAGGCATTAAGAGCTATGAACTTACCTCTTAGGACAGCTTTCATTGTGTCCCAGAGATTTTGGTAAGTTGTATTTTCATTATCGTTCACTTTCAGGAAATCTTGAATTTCCTTTTTAATTTCTTCCTGAATCCAATTCTCATTCAGCATCATATTGTTAAGTTTCCAGGAGTTAGTGTATTTGTTCTTGTTTGTTGTGTTGTGGATGTCCAGCTTTAGGCCGTGGTGGTCTGATAGGGCACAGGTTAGAATTTCGACTTTTTTGTATATTTGTAGATTCATTTTGTGGCCCAATATGTGATCTATTTTGGAGAAAGTTCCGTGTGCTGCTGAGAAAAATGTGTATTCTTTGGTGCATGGGTGAAAAGTTCGATAGAGATCTGTAGGGTCCATTTCTTTAAGGGTTTGATTAAGTTCCAAAGTGTCTCTGTTAAGCTTTTGACCTGTTGATCTATCCCATGTTGAGAGGGCGGTGTTGAAGTCCCCAAAAATTATCGTTTGGGCGTTGATTTCTTGCTTTAGGCATTGTAGGGTTTTCTTAATGAATGTGGAGGGGCCCGTATTGGGTGCATAAATGTTCAGGATTGTGAAGTCTTCCTGGTGAATTGTACCTGTGACTAAAATGTAGTATCCATCTGTGTCTCCTATGATTTTCTTTGGTTTGAAGTCCACTTTGTCTGAAAGCAGAATTGCTACCCCTGCCTGTTTCCTGGTTCCATTAGCTTGCAAGATTTTGGACCAGCCTTTCATTCTTAGGATGTGCCTATCTTTTATGGTGAGATGAGTTTCCTGAAGGCAGCAGATTGTTGGATTGTGGTTTTTAATCCAAGTTTGTAATCTGTGTCTCTTAATCGGCGAGTTAATGCCATTGACATTTAATGCTATAATGGAGAAATTATTTTTAATTCTGGACATTTTTTATGTTTAGTAGATTTTGTAAGCATGTTGTTTGATATTTATGTTTTGGTGGTATTATACTTCTCTTCTGTTCTCCTGGATACGCTTGTTCAAATAGCAAAGGAAGGAACACTACCAAATTCTTTCTATGAAGCTAATATCATCTTAATCCCAAAACCTAATAAAGACTCACTTAAAAAAGAAAACTATAGGCCGATCTCCCTGATGAACACAGACGCAAAGATTCTCAACAAAGTCTTAGCAAATCAGATTCAGAAACATCAAAAAGATCATTTACAAGGACCAAGTAGGCTTCATCCCTGGCACACAAGGATGGTTCAACATACGCAAATCAATAAATGTAATTCATCATGTGAACCAGTCCAAAGTCCAAGACCACATGATACTCTTGATAGATGCAGAAAAAGCTTTTGACAATATCCAACAACCTTTCATGATCAAAACGCTAGAGACAGTAGGAATGGAAGGAACCTTTATCAATATAATAAAAGCTGTATACAACAAGCCCACAGCAAGGATTATGCTCAATGGGGAACAATTGGAAGCATTCCCACTTCGCTCAGGAACTAGACAAGGCTGTCCACTCTCGCCACTTCTATTCAATATTGTACTTGAAGTTTTAGCTGAAGCCATAAGACAAGAAAGGGACATAAGAGGGATTCAAATCGGCAAGGAAGAAGTCAAGCTATCCCTATTTGCAGATGACATGATCTTATACCTGAGGGATCCCAAAAACTCCACCAGGAAGCTCCTGGAACTAATTGAGAAGTTCAGCAGAGTGGCAGGATACAAAATAAATGTGCAAAAATCAGAGGCCTTCCTGTATGCCCAGAATGAAAAAAGTGAAAAAGCCTTGAGAGAAACAATCCCATTTTCTCTAGCCCCTAAAAAAATGAAATACCTTGGTATAAACCTAAGCAAGGAGGTAAAAGACCTTTACAATGAAAACTTTAAAACCCTAAAGAAAGAAATTGCAGAAGACACCAGAAGGTGGAAAGACCTCCCATGTTCCTGGATTGTTAGAATCAACATTGTAAAAATGACCATCCTACCAAAGGCAATATACAAATTCAATGTTATACTAATTAAAATCCCAAAGCAATTCTTTAAAGAAGTTGACCAATTAATCTCAAAATTCATATGGAGGCACAAAAGACCCAGGATAGCAAAGACAATCCTGAGTAACAAAAACACTGCTGGAGGTATTACCATACCAAACCTTAGTCTATATTACAAATCCATAGTTATAAAGACAGCCTGGTACTGGCTCCCAAATAGATACACAGATCAATGGGTAAGGATTGAAGACCCAGATATAAGCCCACAAAATTACAGGCATTTGGTCTTTGACAAAGGGGCCCAAAGAATCCAATGGAGAAAGAACAGCATCTTCAACAAATGGTGCTGGCAAAACTGGATCTCCACATGCAGAAGATTAAAGCTGGACCCGTACTTGTCACCATTAATTCCAAATGGATCAAGGACCTTGATATCAGGCCAGAGACTATAAAAACCATAGTTGAAAGGATAGGGAACTCCCTCGAGCTGATTGGGCTAGGCCAACAGTTCCTAAACAGACATCCAATGGCACAGTCACTGCTACCAACTCTCAACAGTTGGGATCTTGTGAAATTAAAGAGCTTCTGTGCAGATAAAGAGATTGTCACACGAGCTCAAAGGCAACCCACAGAATGGGAGAAAATCTTCACTAACCACATATCTGATAGAGCTCTACTGTCCAGAGTGCACAAAGAACTTAGAATATTAAACACCAAGGAAACCAATGGCCCAATTAAAAAATGGGCCCTGGAACTTAAAAGAAATTTTACCAGAGATGAAATTAAAATGTCTAACAAATATCTTAAAAAATGCTCCACTTCTTTAGCCATCAGGGAAATGCAAATCAAAACTTCCCTGAGATATCATCTCACCCCGGTCAGGATGGCAAAAATCCACAATACAAACAACAACAAATGCTGGAGAGGATGTGGAGAGAGGGGAACTCTCCTACATTGCTGGTGGCAATGCAGGCTCATACAGCCACTGTGGCGAGCCATCTGGAGATTCTTAAAGAAATTAAAGATTGAAATGCCATATGACCCTGCTATCCTACTTTTGGGAATAACCCCCCATGCAGCAGAGGTTCATCTCGATAGCACAAGCATGACCATGTTCATAGCAGCAGTGTTTACAATAGCAAAGTCATGGAATCAACCCAAATGTCCAACAGTTGTGGATAAGGAAACTGTGGTACATCTATACAATGGAGTACTACTCAGCCATCAAAAATGATGAATTACTGGAATTTGCTGGGAAATGGATGTCATTAGAAACAATAATATTAAGTGAAGTATCCCAAACCCAGAAAGTTAAGCACCGTATGTACTCCCTAATAGGTGGCTCCTAGTACCAAACTCACCCAGCCCACATTGAGACACTCAAAGGTAAACCTATGTAATACAGTAATTGCAAGGATTATGAACAGGAAGGATGGGGTTGGAGGGCCACACCAGACACAAGGAGAGAGGGGACCATGTTACAGCAGAAAAAATTGTCCTCCAAGGAATGCAAGTAAGTAATGTGACACCTGGTTAAGTTCCTAGACGTTCGTTCCTGATCATGTACAACTGAGGGGGTATGATCTCACCAGAAGGGTAGGGCATATTGTCTTGCAGATGAAAGGTGGTCATTTTGCAAATGGGTGACTGACCCCTCTCTCACCGAGATTTCCTTCTTTTATTACATCTACCCTTGAATGTGCTCTTATAATAAGACTCCAGTTTAACAGCTTTTTGTCTCTGGCCAGGGGGTGACATACAGTGTCCAGCAGGATGGAGTGAAGGGCATTGCAGGAGCAGCAAAACTGCAAAAGAAAACCAACAAACCACAATCCAGAACTTCAGAGCCTCTATATCAACCACATAGAACTAGGCCAGCCTAATCTCCCCCCATCCTGAAGCTCAGGGACATTTGTGGAAGAGGGGGCGGTAAGATTGTAAGAGCAAAAGGATGGGAGGAGCAATGATTTGCAAGATTTTCCACACTAGTTAGGGCTGAAGCAATCAAAATAGGACTTTGCATGCCCTGCGCAATGTCCAACACACTATTGACCTCACAAAGTCTAGCATCAGCTAAAGGCACCAAGATCCTTGGAGGCAAGGGATTGACAGCCACGGTAGTGTTCCTATGCTTAAGGGGAACACAGGAAGGGGTTTAGGGAAATGCCACTGGGTCCTTGTACGTCATTGGAGAGGAGGACCGAGAGGAGGGTTAGGCATACACAATGAAGGACTCTCTGGGAATTGGGGGGGAGGCACTGGGAGATGGGGAGGGAAGGAGGGGGAGCAGGGGATTCGGGGAGAGGAGGAGGGGGGAGGGAACTGGTCTACCTATTAAGTTTGTATGAGCAGAAATAATAATAAAAAATGTTAAAAAATTTAAAAAAAATTTAAAAAAGAGGTTTTAACCCCCCCCCCAAATGGGCCTTGGAACTTAAAAGAAACTTTACCAGGGACGAAATTAAAATGTCTAAGAAATATCTTAAAAAATGCTCCTCATCCTTAGCCATCAGAGAAATGCAAATCAAAACTTCCCTGAGATATCATTTCACCCTGATCAGGATGGCAAAAATCCACAATACAAACAACACCAAATGCTGGAGAGGAT
Source organism: Typhlomys cinereus (assembly GCA_023101885.1). NCBI lineage: Eukaryota > Metazoa > Chordata > Mammalia > Rodentia > Platacanthomyidae > Typhlomys > Typhlomys cinereus. The sequence goes on along the minus strand of JALPQD010000308.1, from coordinate 2,079,703 downwards.
GTAGAGTGAGGGGAACACTCCTACATTGCTGTTGGGAATGCAGGCTCATACAACCACTCTGACGAGCCTTCTGGTGATTCTTAAAGAAGTTAATGATTGAAATGCCATATGACCCTGCAATTCCACTTTTGGGTATAACCCCCCATACAGCAGAGGTTCACCTCGATAGCACAAGCACGACTATGTTCATAGCAGCACTGTTTAAAATAGCAAAGTCATGGAATCAACCCAAATATCCAACAGTTGACAAGTGGATAAGGAAAATGTGGTACATTTATACAATGGAATACTATTCAGCCATCAAAAATGATGAATTAATGTAGTTTCTCAGGAAATAGATGGAATTAGAAAAAATTATATTGAGTGAAGTATCCCAGACATGAAACATTAAGCAACGTATTTACTCCCTAATAAGTGGATCCTAGTACCAAACCCATTTAGAGACACTCAAGTCTAAATCTTTGTAACACCTACAGTAATTGCAAAGATTATAAACAGGAGGGATGGGGAAGGAAGCCCACACCAGAAACAAGGAGAGAGGGGACCATGTTACAACAGAGAAAATAGGCCTCCATCAAGGACTGCAAGTAAGTAATGAAACATCTGGTTAAGTTCACAGACTTTCCTTCCTGATCATTTGCAACTGATGGGGTATGATCTTACCAGAAGGGGAGGATGTATAGTCTGGCAGATAGAAAGTAACCATTTTGCAAATGGTAATTGACCCCTCCCTCACTGCCGTCTCCTACTTTTATTCCATCTCCCTTTGAATAGACTCTTATAACAAGACTCTAATTTAACAGGTTTTTATCTCTGGCCAGGGGATGACATCCAATACCCATCAGGATGGAGCCAAGGGCATTGCAGGAGCAGCAAAACTGAAAAAAAATCAACAAACCATAATTCAGAACATCAGAGACTCTATATCAACCACCTAGAACTAGGCCAGCCTAATCTCTCTCCAGCCTGAAGCTCGGAGAAATTTGCGGAAGAGGGGGCGGTAAGATTGTAAGAGCAAAAGGATGGGAGGAGCAATGATTTGCAAGATACTCCACACAAGTTAGGTCTGAAGCAATCATAATAGGAGTTTGCATGCCCTGCACAATGTCCAACACATTATTGACCCCTCAAAGTCTAGCATGGACTAAAGGCACGAGGATCCTTGGAGGCAAGGGATTGACAGCCACAGTAGTGTTCCTATGCTTATGGGGAACACAGGAAAAGGTTCTGGTTAATGCCACTGGGTCCTTGCACCTCATCGGAGAGGAGGACCCAGAGAAGAGTTTGCATATTAAAGATGCTCTGGGGATGGGAGGGGGAGGCACTGGGAGATGGGGAAGGAGGGGGAAGGGAGGAGGAAAACAAAGGGTGGGAGGGTGAAGGGAGGGAGGGGACCGGTGTACCTGTTAAGTTGGTATGAATAGAAATTAAAAAAAAAAGAAAAAAATAGAGAAAGCAAGAAATTCCTTAGGAGAAAGAATTAAATATGCACATCGGATTGGTGCAAGTAATGCCATGTGTGCCCCAGTGACGATCTGGCTTCCAGGAGGCCCACGGAGACAACACCCAACTGACTTAGAGATGAGAAATGGATCGTTGGGTCAGATGAACAATCCTTTCACAAACGGTGTGAATGGTCATCTGCCAGGGGATGCCATGCGGCATGTAGACCACCAGATGTGTTTGCTCCGCAGTATCCGTGAGGGTCAAGTGCTATGTCACTGAACACCACACCACAGCAATGACTTCTTGTGGGATCCTTCTGGACACAATAAAGAAAATGAAGACGATGTTGAGGTCATCACCACAGATTCTTCAAGCAGTAGTAGTGACTCTGAGTGAAAGACCTACAGGGCAACACATTGTAGAATTCTGTTACCGACAGGGCAATAGAAACCATATCCCCTAAGAAGCAGCTAAGTTAATGTTGGTGCTGGTGAATTTGTGTAACTCATTAAAAATCAAAGTGGATTTTCTTTTTTTAAGTTTTTATTTTGTGTGTGTGTGTATTAGAAGGCACTGTGTGTCCCTGTGGAGGCCCAAGAGTGACTTCAGGAATCATCCTGGATTGCTTCTACCTCCTTGCTTCTCTCTGGGATTTCCCAGGCTTGGCCCATCAGGGCCCGAAATGCAGGCTGCTGCCAGTTTCAGCTCGGCATTTTTTTTTTATTTGCTTTTTTTTTTTTTATTAAAAATTTAATTATACATTTTAAAATTTTTTACCAGTTCCCTCCCTCCCCCCTCCTCCCTCTCCCCTTCCCCCAGTGCCTCCCAGCTCGGCATTTTTTACCTGGGACCTGGGATGGGAACTCAGGACCTTCTGCTTGTGAGATGCAGCCTTAACCTCCCAGCCATCTCTCCAGCCCCTGGATTTACTTTTTACAGCTACAATGCACAAATTTATTTCTAATCCTGGAGACAAATGCTCAAGATTAGTTAAAATTTACTGTTAAAAAAAGACTATTTAGCAAAGTAGTTCAGTGCAGTTCACACTTTCTGTCCCAGTTGTGCTGGATTTGTATGTGGTTCTGCAAAATGCAGGAAAGTGACCCATGTATATATCACTGAGAGGCTTCCAGTGAAGGCACTGAGGCAGTTGAGGGAGGAGGACTGCTTCAAGTTCAAAACCAGCTTAGGCTGCTAAATTGTTGCAGACCATCTGGGCTAGTGTCTCCGAAAAGGCAGAGGTTTTCCGAGTATAAGTTTTATTTTAGAATAAAAGTGCTCACTTGAAAATGAAAAAAAAATATGAGCATGTTAAAATTTTTTTTTTTTTGTGTGTGGTCATCTGAAGTTCGGATAAGAGGCAGAGAAATAAAATTCTCCCAGACATCATGGGAGGTCAGGGGTCACTCTGTTACAGTTTATCTGCATGGTTACTGATTCTCTTACAATTCTTGGTTACAGGTGTTTGTCCAACTTGGCAGGAGAACTTTCACCAACACCAGGGCTGAGGGAAGTTGCCACACCATCTCCACAAAATGGCTGAGAGAGGGACGATCCTTACTTGGCAGATCAGCATATCTGGTCAAGCACATACAAGGATGCCAACTCCCATATTTCCCAACTTTCAATTTAAGTACAAGTAGTAAAAATATGAGCATGTTAAAATGATTTTTTTGGTATGTAGTCATCTAATGTTTGGATAGGAGACAGAAAAATAAAATTCTCTCAGATATTTTTATAGATTTGTAAATTTGAAAGATTTTTCCAGAAAATAATCTGATTACAGATTCTAAGTGCATTGTAAATGTCTTCAGGCTTTGCCCATTTAATTCTACTTTTGGAATATATCCTAAGGAAACAATCAAATATGTATTGGTAGATTTATTTTTATGCGTGCTCACTGGGACAATGTAGCACACATTAGAAGTACTTTAAATGCTGAAACCAAGAGTGGATAGCTGTCAAATCCTAAAAGTACAGTAAAGAAGTGCTGGAGAATAGTTCTGAGGGCAAAGGCACTTGCACACAAGTCTAATATTGACTTGAAGACTACTTATAAGATATCAGAATAACTACCTAGTTTGTGCAGGAATTCCATTTGCTTGATAACTTGACTCCCAATCTTCTACTTTTAGCTTGTGGTTATCCTTGCTAGTGAGGTGCAGCTCTTGGAAACAGAATATGTGGATCCTGTCTTCAGTCCAGTCAGTTAGTCTATGATATTTGAATGTCGAGTTGAGGCCATTTACATTTAAAGTTATGGAGGGGGGTTGGCCAAGTCCTACAGTTTTGTGGTTTCTTGTTCCAGTTGGTTTGATAAGTGTTAGTAGTTTTCTTTCTTTTTCAGTACTTGTGATTTGCTACTTTGCACATTGGGCATACTGGACTCCTTCCAAGTTCTGTTTAGTTTCTGTGTTATCACTTTTTCAGCGGTGACAAAGTTTGAGTCTTCTCCTTCTGTTTGCTCTGGGACACTCTTAAAGACTCTCAGTTTCAGACTCCCACAGTTCTTTCTGACATAGGAGAAGTTTGGCCTTATTATCCTGTCATTCTCCATTGAGTTCCAGAAAGGTAGCTTCTAATCTACATCTCACCTGCAAATTCCTCATTGGCATATTTTCATGTGTCCACATGCCTGTATTTGTTATAACAGTATAATGTAATCTGTCTTTATTGATAAAAATTTATCTCCTTGCCATACATAGTGTTTTTTAGATTTGCAAAGCAAATGTATGCAAAGCAAATGCAAACTCTTACAATGTTACATGGAATGCACAATTTTATGACTTTAGTAATACCCAATTAATGCTATCAGGGCAGGAATCCACTTTTACCTCATACTGCATTTACTTATCTGGTGGTTCTGTACTTGAGATGCTAAAAAAACAAATCAGAGTGTGGGAGCTCTCTCTCACTCTCTCTTTCTCTCTCTAGTTTCTTCACTCCTTCCTTCCCTTTCCTCTCCTCTCATTTCCTTTCCATCATCTCTCTCCTCTCCCTTTTTAAACTCAAAACAATTATTTTGGATTCCTTTGTCTCTTAATATGAGTAAGGAAAATTGCTTGACCATAATCTTCACCCTATATCCTCTTTACCTCAGAAGAACAAAAGTATTGATGGGAAAATAATAATCTATGCAACAGATATTAAGCTACGTTCATTCTCAATTGTTCATGTTTTGTAACAGCTTGGATTTTATTGCTAGAGTAAAGTTTTTCTGGCTCTGTTTTATACAAGTAAATTCCTGGCAGTCTGCCTTCAGCAATTCAGCAATATATTCGGACACCTTTTGAAATTCACTAGTAAATATTATTTAGGCTCAAGTCAATAGTATAGCACAGGTTTAATTTTAAAAAACATCCAAAAAATAGTTATCATCCCTTAGGCCAGAAACTCTAAATGAATGCAATTAAGGAGGATAGAGAAATTCTATAAGATTAACTTCTGGCTACTTTTTCTTTTTTATACAGTCCTACTGATGGGCGAGAGAAGAGATAAAAGCAAATTAATAAGGTTATACAAGGTGTTTTCCAATGATCTTACACATGAAAAGTAGACAAACATAACTGTGAAAACAAACAAAAAAAACACCCAATAAGGTACATTTGTACATGTATATAATTTTATATATGTATCACTTTCTGGAAGATTTAATTTCAAAGTGAATAGAGCCTTTAATATATTATGTAGTGATGTTAAAGCAACATTTGAGGAAACAGGAGAAGTTTTGACAAAATCACTGCATGTGGCAAATGGTTGCCTGTTGAAGAGCTCTTGCGCCATTGCTGTCTCTTTTCCAGGTAAAGGAGGCTTCAACACCACAAAGACTTACTTCCGGGGACAGCATGGGTGAGAATACATTAGGCCATTGAAGTCATTCCGCAGAGGCTGTCTCTGCCATTCTTCCCCTGAAGTCTGGAAAGACCAAAACAAGAGATCTGACTACAGAGGAATGATTCCTGACTACAAAGGAATGATTCCTTCAGACACCAGAGAATAGAAGGGGGTGACCCAGTCATGCATGTCAAGCTATTTTCTAGGATTATGATTTTAATTGACCCTAATTATTCTTATGTATGTATGTATGTGGATTATATTTATAAATATGCTAGTTTTAACTGTTTAATAACCATCCTCCCTGACTCATTCACAATTACATAAGAGAAAGTACTACATCAAATTTTTGTTCACTAATAGCAAGATATGAATACTTGGTGTCTTAGAGTATTCAGTGAAAGATTCAGTGGATGCCAAATGAGAGTTGGTAAATGCACATTAATGCTGTATGAGAAAAACTAATTTCCAATGCAGAGAATTTACTTTTCATCTGCTTCTGCATCCAAAAAATGTGAATATGAAGAACATTGAGCTCATTCTAAACTTCAGGAATCTAGGTTGAAAGACAGCTGATTTAGGGAGTCCTATTAAGTACACCTAACTTCCTTAGTGTATGTAAAAGAGAAAACTCTTTACATCACTAGCAGAAACTTAGAATGACAGTAAAGTTGTAATCATTCTTTGGCAAGATTTATCATTGAAGGCGAAACAAATGGAACTGAATAGAGAAAATATATTTTAGATTCACTTATACTCTGCTAGCAGTAGCAGCAACCTCAAGACTTGAAGAGAGGTCATTAAATCCTTCACCATTCTTTTGCTTTTTGATCTTCACATAGAATTACAATGAGTATACTGGCCAGAGACTTGGAAAGCTATTTAGATGCCCATTTAACAAAATATGAACCTTCTGAAGCAGCCATATATATATATATACTTCCTGCCTCTCCCAAATCACCTGCCTTAGTTATCTAATGAGGCATTTACTCTTCTAGGAAGAATTAGAATTAGATTAGAATTAGAAATATGCTAAATAGACAGACTTGAATCCTACAAAGCGAAATAAATCTTCCCATAGATTGTAGAAAATCCTTAGAGCATATTGTATGTAACAGTTACTCTTAACTATTGCTGTGAGAGAGCATTCAAGTCAAATAACTTAAAGGAGATTAATTCAACTTACAGTGCTAGAGGGGAGAAACAAACTTTCATGGAGAAGGTGACATGACTGGTAGGTGAAGCTGGCAGGCTAAGTCTTCCCATCCACATGGCTGAAGGCGGAAGGATTCCTGGAGAGTCTCTCTTCTTCTAAGTCTCCTGTTCTATGGTTCTTTTTATCTGGTCTGCTACTGGGAGATCTAGGGAGGTTCCAGTAAGATCTAGGGCTGGTCTTTGTATTGTAATGTATTATTACATATAATCTCTTCAAGTGGTCTCAGCTGATCTTAGTTGATGCCTGGTATGTCAAGTTGACACACAGGATTAACTGTCACATTGTATGTACTAGTTTTATTTTAATATTCTGCTGTTTGGAAATTCCTAGAAGCCAGTGAATGTTGAAGATATTTTCTCTTTGGCATAATAAACCTGCACTGGATTAAAAAGTCTTCTGCTAGATGATGAGTCATTTGCATTAAAGAATTTGACATTCAGCTATATGTCTGATTAACTCCTGTACAAGTCAAGCAAATGACCATGGAAATGGAAATTTCTGAATCTGGACAGGACCTATTTAATCCATACAATAAAGTATCTTAATAAAATGCATATTGAAATGGAAAAAATATTCATGATGTTCACAGAAAGAAAACAGCACTGAAAATAATATATATTTGGCTCAATAAAATTGTGTAAAAGTCTGTAGAAATGGTAATAAAATATAAGATGTTAAAATTCCTACCCACTGCCAGTGTTGCTTCCAATAAGAACAGCACATTAAATCAAGAAAGTGAATAGAACATAATGAAAAACTGTATACTATAATGAAAAAGGAGATGAGTTTAGTGAAACTATAAGATCTGAAAGAAAAACATAACATGATAGCAATGTACCAGTATTTATTAAAATAGGTATTTAGGCACAGTAGAAGTAAATATGTGAATTATATAATAAAACTGATACATTCTTAAAGGAGTTGCACAACACACACAAAAACATTAATTTGTTCATATATATGCATTCATATAGATAAAGGATAGAAGACAGATGATAGATTATACATGGGCAAGTAGATAAGGTAGATAAATAGAGAGAGAGCACAGAAAGAACATAGTAAAAATCAATAGGGAAAAACAAGATTATAAATTTAACCTAATTTCTGAGATTAGAGGAGGATGACTCAGAAGGATTAGCCAATTATCCTCAAAAGACCTATAACTGCACAAATGTTTCCCAAAATGGGAAAATCACCAAAATCAAACCAAATGCTACAATGGTATTCCCAAGGTTAGAAATTCCTATGATGATTAAAGCATAGGTATGTCTATGATGGCGTTACTGGACTTGATCATTCTATAGAATTAGAACATGAGGGCTCTGACATAACTAGTGGATTAATACCTTGATGTATCCATAATGTAGTGTCAATGTACGAAAGCAATGAAAGGTAGGCAGGAGGCATCTTTGCAAGAAGTAGTTTGCACCCCTTGGGAATATGGCATATCATGGCACCTCTTGATATTCCTAGTTCTCGGCTTCCTATGTGCCAAGAGATGAAGAATTGACTTTACCAAATATTTCTGTTACAATAATATTCTGGCGATGTTTTTCCCAAATGACCATTGGAATGAACTCTCTGAATTTATGACCCAAATTAAATATTTTCTTCTTTAAATTATTTCTGTAAGATTTTTGGTCACAATGATTAACAAGTGAACATATATACTATATTAATTGTCTGTCTTCTATTTTAGAAGACAGACTTAATTTGTGGTACGGTATATCTATAAACAGCACAATACAATGCAGTTGGCTTGAAAATCAAGTTATACTCTAAATGTTTTGTTTTTGAGTAGGTGTGTATGTGTTTGTTTTTATTGTCCAGAGGGATATTAATATACTGATTGTAGTTGGTTGGGAAATACAGTTAAATTTTGTCAAGAAACATGATTTGATTTTATTATACAATTTGACTTTATTGTAAAGTATTCATTTTTATAGCATGAAAAGTTTCTACATACTATTATATGTAATTCTATATTACTACTGTAAAGAGAAAAGCAAAATCTCAGAAAACTCTAGGAGAGTATTAAGTAAAACCTAGCTTTGATAGAAAACTTTGCTACTGATACCCAGAGGAACAAAAGGGAAAGGATGTATCTGACTATGTAAGAATTACATTTTTTTGGTGGCAAAATATACCCTAAACAAAATGGATAGACAATCAAGATGAAAAATCGTTGTTATTGTTCAAACTTCAGTCTATCAGCATAGGTCCTGTAGGTTCAGAGTTCATCTATCACAGATAAAAGCTATTGTTCATGTGACTGAACTTAGTACATGGTTCACATCCCATTTTTCAACAAATGTACTCCAATCTCATCATGCCTAAAGATTCATAGAATCCCTTATCTGACACATAACTTTTTTCTCTCTCACCATCACAGGAGATATTTTTTTCTGCTGCATTACTGATATTTTTCCAGCAGGAAATTGACACAAAGTGAAAGCTGTTTTCACCTATGAAGTATTCTCCAATTAGCTACCATTTGCACCATTCTGAACTCATTAAAGACCTTGTTATGCTTTTCAATTATATATTCGTTTCAATTTGGGAAAGTTTTTGCAGCTTAACTATAGTTAGGCTGTTCAACAATGCTTTATTTGGATCTGAGAGCACTTGCTTTGGAAATTGTGCACAGTAATACCATGGCATTGCATGTCAGAGATTTGTATGGTACGTCTTGACTTGTTTGATGTAGTGTTGAACTTTTTTTTTCTTAAGAAGGGGATCATGTCATCCAGGCTATTCTCAAACTCATGTAAAAAAGATGACTTTGAACTTCCAATCCTAGTGCCTCTACTTCTGAGCGGTGGGCTTGTAAGAATGCACCACCACACCCAGTTTATGCAATTCTTTGGATCAAACCCAGGACTTTATGTATATTTTGTAAGTCTTCTACCAAATGTACCAAGTAATAATCTTTGCAAAGAAAATAAGTAGACAGAAAAGTCAACTTATTTTCTTATCAAAAATCCCCCACAAACAGACAAATATAATATCTGAAAAATATTTCCCAGCAAAGTGACTGCGATTTGATACTCATAATACACAATCTTCATAAAGTGATACAAATTACAAATAGCTAGCAGAAAAAATTGAGTCACTGATATGAATGTACTTTTCATGAAAGAGCAAATATAAATGTAGAATAAACATTAAAATTGCTAAAATTCAGTCATTCTCAGGGAAATGCAATTTAAAATAACAGTGAGTATCAGGCTGCAAATGTTTGGCATAATGATAATGTCTTTCTGCTGGAAGAATGTGGCCTAAAGTATTTATCCTGTCATGTATTGCTAATATAAATGTGAATTGTTGCAGGATTGTCTGAAAAGTATCCAGCAGCATATCCTAAATATATATAATTTCATTTAACAATTTTATTGCTAGGTATGTATGTATTTCTTATTAAAGTAAATATTTTAATGGTATTTATATAAATACATTGTATTTTCTGGTAAATGAAAATAAAAGAATAAAATATTATAGCAAAAATCAATCCATCAAAGAAAGGCTGAGAACTTTATGGTAATATATAAACATATTATGGATATACATATGGAAATATAAAGCCATTAAGCATGTCAGCTGGTTTGGAGGGACTGTTGGAAGATGTGGGAAGTGAGGTAAGAATGATGTAAATATATGGAAAAAATATATATTTAATGCTGGTAACATCTGCTGGTAAAATAATCATCCTTATTTGTTTGTCTAGTTTTCATCATGATAGGGTGATATGCATAATGTGTATAACATATTATGTCAAGAGAAAACATAAAAAGGATAGGTAATTGCAAAAGGAAAAATAGGTTTTGAAGTTCGAGGCATGGCTCTGGGAGCTAGTGTTACATTTACTCTGCATGCTGCCAATAAATTCACAACCAAAGAGCTTAGGGGAACAGGAAGCTTTTATTCTTTTTTTTAATGATTCTTGATTACAGTTCTTAGTCAAGATTGGCAGGAGAGTCCATACAAGATCAAGAGCTGAGGAAGCTGGTAACACCATATCAACAGAGATTGCTGAGAGATGGGTAAACCTCACTTAGCAGACCAAAAGTCTGTCCAAAGTACACTGAAGAATGTCAGCTTACTAAACCAGATTCCCCCATCTTACCCACCAGCACAGGGAATGATCCCTCCCACTATGAGCTGGGTCTTCCTACATCAATCAGACCATCTCCTGCAGGCTGCTTAGGGCTTGCCTTAACTCTCAGTTCTTCACAGACATACCCAAAACTCATACCCAATTGTCCAGTTGACACATATATATATTTACCTATCAAAACTAGAGACATGAAAGTGCAGCAGACCTGTCCTTCACTTCTCTGATGCTTAAAACTCAGAGAAGGTGGGAATTGGTCGGAAGAGGCAGCATATCACAACAGAGGATCATTATCACGAGGTAAACCATCCAAATGATGTGTAATTGTACATAGACAGATGCAGCATTTGAACTTTCTAACATCTTACCAGTGAGCAAGAATTTTATAGATAATGTGTGTCAAGTGACAGAACAACTAGAAAGAGAGACTAGATAATGAAATGCTTTGGCTGATGAATAATGATGAGTATGTGAGAATAAAGTTGAGATCCAATATATAATATAAATGTCCTTTAGATTTTGAGCAGTTATGACTTGCAAGTGTGTTCAAGGAGGCAGAGGAAGAATATTCTAGATTTAATGCTTCTCAGCACATTAAATCACTTAACAACTTAGAAACTCAGGGAATATTATTAGAGACTATCAGATTGTTGCTTATTGAATATTGAAAGACTAGGATTATTTTCCAGATAAGTAAGACCCAGGTATTTTTTTTACAGAACTCCTATATGAATAATTTATTAAAGTATAAGATTGACAGATATAATGTTCTATCGAAGATGTGTGCACCCTCTCCAGTTTCAGTACTGTAATCAGCAGTAAATCATATTAGGAAAATGAGAAACAAGAGATGCCATGCAGTTTTTAGCAAAAAAAGATTTTTCTGGAAGATCTGAGCATCACAAATATTAACAGAACTACCACCTTTTTCTTTCAAATGGAGCAAAGATATCAGTGAGAACTGTCTCATTTGCCAGTTGAAAGCAGGAAGCAATTGTTCCCAAACCCAGGAAGAATTCTGCAGTGTCCAGTTGCTACAAGAATTTTCACAATAGGTGAGGACACAGACCCTAGAGGAAAAGAAAAGAAAAAAAAACCAGGTCGTTGAGCAACAAACCTCAATGATCCTCCTGTCTTTACCACCCGCCCAATAGCATTCACATTGCAAATACTCATGCCCAACCTCCTTATACCAGTTCTGAGGATGTGAACAAAGGTCCTCATGTTTGTACAGCAAATACTCTTACCCTCTGAGTCATCTCCCTAGTCCATTGACATTTGTCTTTACTATTTTATTATTGTTTGATAACTCTCATACATAAAGATAATGAGTTTATGTGTTTTTACCCCTTCTTATCCATTCCTGTTGCCATGGTTATGTACAGGTGTCAACTTGATGGTTGAAGGTTTGAACTCTGGTCACATTTGTAGATAATTGGTAGTTGAGTTAAGCCCAGAGCAAACCTGAAGAAGATTTTCTAGTTGACTAGATCAGACCCAGCCCATGGTGGATGGGATTAGGTCCTGAATAGATGAATAAAATACAGAGAGCTGGTTGAGGAAGTTGGTATCCTTGTGTACACTTGGCCAGACATGCTGGTCTGGCAAGTAAGTATCATCCTTCTCTCAGCCAATATGTACAGACGGTGTGGCCAGTTCCCTCAGCCCTGGTGTAGGTGCATATTCTCCTGTAAGGTGGACTATGAACTATAACCAGGACTTGTTCCCTTAATCCATTAGATGGTGATTTATCAGCAACCATGCAGATGAACTTCAACACCCATCCCCCCTCTTGTCCCACTGCACATGTTCTCCTTTCCAGCCAGTCTTCTTCCTTCCTTTACATCTGTTTGCATATATGATCCACTGGGTTTTATATGGGATGTCTGTACTGATAAATGCCTGAGTACTTGCTAGGCATAGATGACTTGTCAGTGGGTAAATTGTTGAGTAAAGAAGCTCCCCTTTGCCTATCTGGCATAAGCCTTCAATAGTCTCTCAGGGAAGTGTGGTAATTCTTGAAATCTTGCCTCATCTATGGTGACATGTTAGTAAACCAACTATTGTCTAATAGAGGTAGACATTACTGCAGTGAGTTCTTGGACATGGCAGCCCTGTCATGAACAGAGAATACTGTCTTGCAATACCAATCACCACCCTCAGGCTCTTAGGTGCAAAAAGTTTAAAAAATTAAGTATGAAGAAACCTTGCCTTTTTAACATTGTTGCCCATGAGAAGAAAAGACGGAAACCCAGCATTGAAAGCAAAACTGCTACTATTCATGCAAGGAATTCTTTTTGTGGACTCCTTCAACCAGAGGCATTGCCAGCCAAAGTATACCACACTGATATTCCAACTTAAAATTGGATAACTTTACTGTCATAGTTGGGCATATGTGTTACCTTGACAATTTAGGGTTTGAGCTTTGGGCACATTTGTAGAGAATTAGTGGTTGAGTTAGGCGTAGAGTAGACTTGCAGGAGATTAGTCTAGCTGATGGGGAAGGCCCAGACCATGATGGGTGGTATTAGGCCCTGGAATAAAATACAGACAGCTGGTTGAGAGAGTTGGCATCCTTGTGTATACTTGGCCAGACATGTTGTTCTGACAAGTAAGAATCGTCCCTCTCTTAGTCATTATGTGGAGATGGTGTGGCCGATTCCCTCAGCCCTGGTGTTGGTGTGAACTCTCTATCAAGCTGGACCAAGAACTGTAACCAGTAATCATAAGAGAAAATAAACCTCTTGTTCCCTTAAGCCATTTGATGGCCATTTATTAGCAACCATGTAGGCTGACTGCAACAGTTACTAACGTGGCACCTAAGAGAAACTACTGGGACCACAGTATGTCTTCATTTTGGCAAGGTTATCAGGCATGTTTCTCATGACTGTGTGCTTATTAATAAAGCATCACAAGTAGTGAGATATGTAGGTATGAAGGAATGGATGAAGCATCACATTCTGCAAGTTTCCATCATTCACTGTGTCTGACTCCTTATTTTCAGTGACCACTATGATGAAGACAGATAAGAAATGCTTATTGGACTTGCAGGTGATCAAATAAAAAAGAGGCTGCATAATATGTCACCATTAAGATAGAAAATGATAGGTTGAAATGATAGGCTAGAACAAAGAAAATAAAGTGCAATTTTAATATAAATGATCTAAGACAGATATGACTTATTGAGGACATTTCTGAAATAAATGATCACTATCTCTAAATTGTCAAGTTTCTAGGTTTATCATACCAAATAGATTCCATGATCTCTCCAATAAAAAAATAACCGAGAGAAAGAATAAGATTGGAGTCATGTCTTGACATCTCAAAACTGTGCTTCTCTGTGGGGGCGTTTTAGAAATTTATGGGTGCAATGTTCCCATGTTCCAGTATTTTTAGTATGGTGCCCATTGCTGTTAGCAATTCTAACCATCCTCCAACACATGAATCAGTTCAAAACCCCAAAGAACTCTGACATAATTCATGAACTTCCAATGTCCTGAAGATTATCATTACTGGTGAATTTTATAATCATTTGAACTTATGACCCAATCTCATGTAACCAAACCCTTCCTTCATTGTTGCAAATTATTAATGATATACTCATTGAATCATCCAAGGGTGAAGCCACTATGTCTGAAATGAAATATTGAAGTTTTTGTTATTTTTTGTAGTACAAGGAATTGAAACCATTGCAGACTTATGCTCCATAAACACTCTTGTTTAGTATGTCTATCATTGTAGATTTGTACAGCCATTTCACATTATACAATAATGTGAATAATAAGTTCACATTACTTTATTGCTACATTTTTAATGAAGTATTACTTATATAACTTTAGGGTAGTATGCTTGTATTTATCTGTCAATGTATTTTGGTGATTGTATCAAGACACAGTGTTTATTATAAAACACAGATGTCTTGTCATCCAAAGTTGCATATAGATGCTTATCATACTAAATTAGAAGTATATCATGTCTAATGGTTTGTGCTGTAATAAATCTTCTAGTATAAGGAAGTTGTCAGATATTTAAGACTAGAATGAGAGAGGAAACCTTATGATGCATCAATATCATTTGACTTTTTAAATATTTGTTATTTTATTGACCTTAAGTTTTGTAATTTATCTTACGCTTTCATACAATGTGCAAAATCGTTTTTTTGTGTAGATACCGCCCATCCATTTTTAGAGCAAACAAACAAAAAAAAAAAAGCAGAGAACATTTAAGTGACTTACACGAAAGTTTTTGTTGTGCATACAGGATTTGAATCTCTCTCTCTTTAGTTCCAAATCCCACTTCCTTAACTGCTGAATCAGAGGGGAGTTACTGGAAAGCAGTTCCTTCCTGTTGCTGGGCAGGCTAATCCAAAATCAATAGGTTTACTTGAATCCTTATAAGAGACCATGCAGCTCAGAGTCCAGAGGGTTCGGAAGTAGAAGTAAGGTTGAACTCAGCTTAAAGTCCTTTATCCTATCTGGTTCCCTGTAGCTGAACAGTCTGTTTCAGAAGGTACTGAACAAAAAGTATAATAAATAATAAAACAGTACTGATTGTTCACAAGGCCCAAGAGCTTACCTGACACAGAAGACTAAGGGAAGGGTGCAATTGTTTCACATGAATCCAAGAAAGGAGGATGGTGGTCCCATTGACCTGTCATCTGATCACCTCTCTCTACATCAAGGGATCAGCAGGATGAGAATTTCCACCTGTCCCAAGGGCCTTAATTGGTTCAGTCCTCCGGTAGAGTTAGTTATCTACTGTTACCCTACCTCTTTCCCATCTCTCTCTCTTTTTAATTCATGGATTCCCATCTCTCTCTCTTTTTAATCACATGGACGCCTATTTAT
The DNA here is from genome assembly GCA_023101885.1 of Typhlomys cinereus. Classification (NCBI taxonomy): domain Eukaryota; kingdom Metazoa; phylum Chordata; class Mammalia; order Rodentia; family Platacanthomyidae; genus Typhlomys; species Typhlomys cinereus. The sequence continues at coordinate 2,064,249 of JALPQD010000308.1, read as the reverse complement.
TTAGCAAATGATAATAAGGACTGACTAGATTTCAGGTAGGTTGGAGTCTGCCCTGAAAAGGCTGATATAAGTAAGGAACAGTCTATACTTTTCAAAGATTGGATGGTTTTACAGAGCAGGAGAACGAGCATGTTGGCGAGACAGCCAGGGATTACATTAGGGATGAAAAGGGGATGGGACAAACTGGTCTACAGAACTCAGTCAGATACAACTTTACGAAAGATTTATGAAATGACTGAATCTGTGCATGTCTCTAGGAATTGAATAGCATTTTAAGGAGAATTTTTCCTATATAAACAAAATAAGTCTATGCCTTGGCCGTACCCCCTTCCCCTCCTACATCCTTTTTCTCCCACCCTCCTCTCCCTTCACCAATCCAGCCATGTCCTTCCACCTCCTCCTCATCCCTCTGCATGTGCGGATCACAGGGCTCCTCTCAGAACGCCTGTGCTAGCAAAGAACCAGGTCTCTGTGGTAGTATAAGTGGCCCTAAAGTGGGCAAACTCAAAAGCTTTTTTCCTCCAGCATCTGCCCCAGAGATTCTTTGTGAGTGTAGTTGTTTCTCCTGAGATGCTTGCTGGTCCACGGGGGGAATATTGATCCGTAAGCCATTGTGTAGATCTGATGGCAGCTGATCTCATTTCAGCAAGTTCCTGGATGCGGCAGCCCCGCCGTGGCAGGAGTGTCTTGGCCAGCAGTGTACCTCCCTCCCACCTTGAGGCTCTCACAATCTTCCTGCCCCTCTTCTCCCCTATTCCACAAGGTTCCTTGAGCCTTAGGATGGGGAGAGAGCTTGATGGTCTGATTAGAGCTGAACATTCCAGGGTCACCAGTACTGCACACTCTGACCAGTTGTCGTTTTCTGCCTCACTAATCTTCCATTGCATTAGGGTGCGTCTTTGTTGAGTGCTAGAGTTTTTCCTATATACGGCTATAATTACAAGTGTTAGGTGGTAGTTACTATCAAGTATTTATAGTTAACATTGGGACATCTGTTCCCATCCTAGTGTCCATTTTCTCCCCTTCCACTGTTATTTGGACAGGTTTACAGTACCAGACATATGGTCCCTGACAATGAGGGGTGGAGTTTAGAGCCTATCCAGAGAATAAATGATTATCTGTGGGCCTTACATATCTATTGCTTCACTGTGTTCTTACCAGAGCTGCTGTAGCTTGTAACATTCATAGTTGAGTGAAGCCATTGACCATTTTTTCCCAAGCCTTTTTCCATCTCTAGCAAGCTTCCTGTCTCTCAGGTCTCTTAGAAATCTTTCAAACTCTGCTGTGGTCTTTTAATCCTTTATAGTCAAATGTGTAATCTACACAGTCAGGCAGACAAGCAGACAGCTAGCTAGATGGATGATAGGTGATAAACAGATCATATATGACTGATTGATATATAAATGCTAGATAAGTGAAAGATAGATGGGTAGATAGATGATAAATTATGATATAGATGGATGGATGGATAGATAGATAGATAGATAGATAGATAGATAGATAGATAGATAGAAAACAGGCAGACAGTACTTTTGCTGTATGGCATATAATGTGTAATTCAGAGGTTGGTATTAGCAATTAAGAAGTGAATAAAAGAATCTGTATTTGTCATCTCAAGATGCTACTTGAGCAAGATGCCCAAGGACTACTTAGCGAATTGGTGCCAATGAACTCACTATGTGTTGTAAATCTATTGTTATTTTATAAATTCTGACATCATGTAAAGACACAAATCTGTTCATATGTGTTTCTAACATAATGCATTCTGGACAGGGAGCCACTAGACTTATCACCATTCATGCAATGGGATCTGACTATTTTCTTGTCTACATGCAACTCATATAACTTTCTAACACTTCGTCTTTCAGCACTACTTTAATTTTTTTCAGAGCAAGGTAGCAGAGAAATACATTTGTACTTTTCTCCTGGAACATTTCTCCTGTACATTTCTCCTGGAAATCCAAGGAACTAAAACTCTGAAGTCTAAGAGAAAACAAAAACAATTATATGAAACCAAGCACACATCCTGTAACAATTGGAATACTTAAAAACCTAATGATTTGGCTCATAATGGATTATCATCCAGCATGGTTTCTAAAGTTTTAGTCAGATAATTTTCATCCCGGGTAGATGAGATGAAAAAGGTTAGACCTAACTCAGGCTAGGTCACCTGAAGTCCCTTGCATTGTAGAAGCAAGCATAAGGAAGAATGTTTTGCAAATCATCATCATAGATGCTGCTGTATAGCGCTGGGCAAGGGCTTAGAAGTCTGACCTCATTGTTCTCTAACTTCGTACTTCAATACTTTGATCCTGGTTGACATTTGCTTGTCTGACTGCACTTCTTGCTTCTGCTATGTGACTTAAAAAGGAGATAAACTTTCTTTCAGGCAAACATTGGCATAGACCAAACAAGGGATAGCTATAGACCAAAATGTATCTCCTTTCTATTTACAAGAAGGATTCTGTAATTGTTGGCCAAATACTGAGGTTGAAAAATTCAGCAGAAGCTTAGTTCCTGGCATGCTAAGAACAAAAAATCAATGGAACAAGCCAGAATGTTTAGAGATAGCAGCTATTCTCTGACAGCATTAGGAAGAAGTTATGTTTATATAACAACTCTGCATTTCTAGAGGTTAAAAGAATTCATTTAGTATGAAAATATTATAGCCCAAGAAGAGATGACAATCTTAGAAACTACGGATACCTGTGTTCAGCTATTGTGGCCCTAACTTCAATATCCAGTAGGTTAAATGAATTGGCAAGACCACAATTCTGTTTATTGTAGGCTGCCCTAAAAGTGACATCAGCAACTAGACTCATTCCCTGTTTATAATTTATAATTTTGGAAGGCTTACGTGCTGAGTCCTTCTGTGTTCAGGTTCCTGTCAGGACGTCTGAAACTCAAAAGCACTATGCAATGTTCAAGTTGCGTTGACTAAGTTACAGGTTATCTCTCCTGAAAGAAGCTTTTTTTTTTTCCCAAAAGGAAGTCCCTTAACTTTGCTCCTTAGAATTTGAGTATATCACCCTTAGAGAAAGACATTGGTAAAATGCCAACTGATACAAAAATGAGGACTTTTGAGAGAATTCATTTTTCTTTATGGTGTAGGGACCCTTGCATGTGCTATACCATTGTGTTCTACGGCTTAGCTGTATTTCCATTTAGCATTATTCTTATTTTTTCTTTGCTTTTACTTATGTCCTTGTAGGGTTTCATGTATGAATACAATGAACTTGTGCATTTTCACACCTTACTATTCTATCCCCGATCCCCTATTTTATTTTATCTTGAAAGATTTGTGGGTGTTACAACATTTTCCATTTGAGTATAACATTCTGAAGGTTCAATGCTGGCATCCACTTATAAGGGAGAAAATGTGATATCTACTCTCTTCGTCTGGGATACCTCATTGAATATAATTTCCTCCATTTACCAACAAATTCCATTAATTCATTTTTCTCAACTGCTGAATAATATTCCATAAGTATATATGTAAATAGGATACCAGCTCCCTACTTTTCCCACTACAAACCTTCTTCCCCATCAGGCTGCCTTCTGCCTTCGGCATTAGCATTATAACACAGATTTGTTAGTCATTTAGCTAATTGAGCACGGTAAACATTGCAAGATACGTAAACCTCATTTGAAGGTTGAAAGAAATTATTTCCAATACACTGTTGAAGCCTATGCAATATGGGTAAACAAAATGAATCAAATACAGCAACTATTTGTGGGCTAAATGGGGACAATTATGAATTTACTGTTTTTTTTTTAAAGAGATGCTTTTAAGAGTAAAATGAGGTATTGGTGCCAACAGTAAAAACCATCCTGCCTCAGAAAACCTGATGATTATGCTCAGTATGTATGAATTAGCTGGAGGGGATCCCAGGCATTTGACAACATAAAAAATTACTGTTCTAAAGGTTGTGTGGCCTGGGCATTTGAGTTGTGGTTTTGAAAAGGGAGGCCAACTGGTTCAGGCAAGGAATAATTTACCTAATCCACCGGGTTGCCCAGAGACCTTGGATTTTCAAAGCGAAACGTCTAAAACAAATAAACCCACGGGAACAGGTAAGCTTAGCAGCATGACCCCACTTTTGTTTATCTCCCTAAATATCAAGGCAAGCTCCATTTGCACTTCCACTTCCAACCCACTTGCAAATGATGTCATTATGCAGACCTAGCTTTGGCATGAAGACATAATTAGTATTCAGTCTGACAGAAAACCATTTCATTTCATTCCACTGGCTGAGATCCAGCAGGCACTATATACATGAGAGCATATGAAGCAGGCACTTTGGGTAAAAGCAGGCTTGGCATCAGTATGCTGGATGGTGACCTGGAATGGGAATGGAGGCAAAGCAAGGTTGGAAGGGGCACAGAAACAGAGGAAGCTGTCACTGCAGCAAATGGAACCTGTTGAGTTTGTGCTCTAGATGCAAAGATTGAGGCTTATTTAATTAAAATTCTTATGCCCTGTTAGCGATAGCATTTGACAAATTTATGAACATGGTCATGATTAACTTTTAACCCCCCCTTTGTAAATTTGAGAAACTCTCCCAGGAATTTACCTAGACTGAGAATCCTATCCACCACATTAAATGGCTTTTGCAATATGAACTGAAAGCTGTATGCTGCTTTTTTTTTCACATGCTAATTCTATCTCCATGACCTGAGTCGTTTGATTGAGCTGGGAGCCATCTGTGAAATGCAGTTAATTGACTTAGAGATTGCAATTAACCAATGATCAAGTTTAAGACTCGAGATCTCTTTCCAATCTTCTCTTCCCCATTTGGTACCCCCAGGAAAGTGACCTAGATAGATTTCATCAGCTGACTGTGGGGTCCCACAGGTTCTGCTTGGATTTAGTCAGTGAGAGGCACCAATGGGAGATCTGGAGATTGGGACTGTCTGTCTGGTGACACCCCCCCCCCAGCTGTTACTAACCCTGTACCTTGTTCTATTTCAGATGAAAATCACCCTGGTGTCATCAATCCTGGCACCTGCTGCATTTCCCCCCCTGAACCTTACCAGTACCCTTGAAAATTAGCCTTAATTGGTTTCATTTTCAAGTTATCATCTGCTTCCTTCTGGCTGTTACTTATGTTATTGGAATGAAGTCACAATCAGCTAAAGGAAGGAGAAAAAAAATGAAAGCAGGGGCTTCCAGGGGGATTTTGTTAACAAGACTGAAAAGCAGTGGAATTGTTGTTTGGTCAATGCATGGAGCAGAGTCCAGGTGTTAGAGATTGGGTGATTCATTCTGTGAAATACGTACCCATGAATTTTTCTATCAATTCTTTGCCAGCAAAGCATGCATCTTGGTGACTGCCATCGAATCTGTGATGCTTTCTACATTATAAACTCTTGAAACCATAGTCATAGAGTTCATGCTTGTGACAGTTAAATTCGGGTATGAACTAGACAGTTGCAGGCTGAGTTTGGGGCACAGGTGTGGAGAATTGATTGTTAGGGAAAACCCTTGAGCGAGCCCGCAGGTGACTGTTTGATGGACATGGGCGAGCCAGCCCATAGTGGGTCATGTTCTCCAGTGGCAAACTGGATAGAAGGATGTGCAAGGAGGAGGGACTTGCTCTTCCCTTGCTCTGTATGGACTCGCTATGTGAGTCTATTACTGGTTTGTTGCCTTCACCTCAGTTGCTGCCACAGCTGCTATTTCTGACTGATGTCAGAGTCTGTGCTCTTTGGCCTTGTAGCTGCCTTGGCTGCCTTGGAGCCCAGTCTCCTGGGTCTCCTGCTGTTCATTACTGACATCAGAGCCTACCTCTTCGGCCCTCCAGTGTGACAGATGTTTAAACTTTCCAGGGATCCTATGGTCTCCTGAGACATTCAACTCAAGAACTGAGCAGCTATAGGCAACTACTGTTGAGCTATACTGATTTTATGCTATGAGTTGTGTTAACTACATAGTATATATGTACTATCATGTATTATAGAACATATATACATTATGTACTATCATATATTATAGAACATATACTACATATATGTATATATACTACATACACACTATATCTATACTATATGTACTATATATACACTATATTCTATATATACTATATACTATGTATAGTATATGCATGTGTGTGCGTATATATGTGTGTGTATATATATATACACACACACTTACACACTATCAGTTCTGTTCCTCTAGAAAACCCTAATACAATGCTCTTGAATGAAAATAGTGCTTCCATATGATCAAAACATGACTCAAGCTCTCCACGATGATCTTGTTTGCATCCTTCCCAAGCCCAAGGTCATGGTGTTGAAATTCTTGACCAGGGTTGTAAGTATATCAATCTTTGCATCAGAGAGGAAACAAAGACTCTTGGGAACTTGTATAAATCTTCCTTTTTTTATTTCTGTTTTCTGTGTTTATTTGTGTGTGTGTGTGTGTGTGTGTGTGTGTGTGTGTGTGTGTGTGCGCGCACATGTGTGTTAGAGAGAGAGAGAGAGAAAGAGACAGAGAGAGGGAGAGAAAAACACATTCATGCCATGGCAACAGGCATCCTATGGTGGGGGAAGGTGAAAGCTCTAGTTTTAGTTAGAGTAGGGAATTCTATTGCCTGAGAGACTTAGCAAAGGACAACTTTCAGAAGCCGATTCTCTCTTTCCACCATGTATGCTTCCAGGAATTGAACTCACAACTCTAGGTGTTTGAATAGGCACATTACCATCTGTGCTCTCTCACAGGTCGCTTTTCTGTTTTCCTTTTGTTTTTTTTTTTTTTTTTAATGAAGGACAAGCAAAGTCATCAGCTGCATGTGATTACTAGGAGATGCAAGGCATTCTGGGGGAGAGGAAACAGTTGTTTGGGAGGACATGTTGAAAAGTTGCCACCAAGAGCTTGTTTGACACATGTAGTTCCAAGAGAATTGTGGCTGGATCAGTGAGAGGAAGTAGCAGCATCCACCCTGCCCAGAGTACCGGGTTCTGGGATCCTTTCTTGTACTCCTGTCTGAGAGGCAAAGAACCCAGCTGAGCTTCATTTTTCCACACTCACTTGTCACCTGAAGAGTCAGAAAAATATTGGACTTAACCAAGGAAGTAGAAAGAAAAGTCGCAAAACATATGAGGTGAATGCAAGAAGCAAGTATAATTTATTTATTTATTTTTTATATTAATACATTTTTATTATTATTTCAGCTCATACAAACTTAATAGGTACACCAGTTCCCTCCTTCCCTCTTCCCCCCCCCCGTACCCCCTGCTCCTCCTCCCCACCCCCCTCCCTTCCCATCCCCAAGTGCCTCCCGCCGCCCAATTCCCAGAGAGTCCTTTCTTGTGCATGCCTGAATTTCCTCTGGGCCCTCCTCTCCGATGACGTACAAGGACCCAGTGGCCTTTCCCTGAACCCATTCCCGTGTTCCCCTTAGGTATAGGAACACTGCTGTGGCTGCCAATCCCTTGCCTCCAAAGATCTTGGTGCCTTTAGCAGATGCTAGACTTTGTGGGGTCAATAGTGTGTTGGACAATGCACAGGGCATGTAAAGTCCAATTATGATTGCTTCAGCCCTAACTTGTATGGAGTAACTTACATATCATTGCTCCTCCCATCCTTTTGCTCTTACACTCTTACCGCCCCCTCTTCCCCAAATTTCCTGGAGCTTCAGGATGGGGAGAGATTAAGCTGGCCTAGTTCTAGGTGGTTGATATAGAGTCTCTGAAGTTCTGGATTGTGGTTTGTTGGTTTTCTTTTGCAGTTTTGCTGCTCCTGCAATGCCCTTCACTCCATCCTGGTGGGCATTGTATGTTACCCCCTGGCCAGAGACAAAAGCTGTTAAGCTAGAGTCTTGTGATAAAAGCACATTCAAAGGTAGATGTAATAAAAGTGGGAAACCACAGTGAGGGAGGGGTCTATCACCAATTTGCACAATGGTTACTTTTTATCTGCCACACTATATGCCCTCCTCTTCTGGTGAGATCATACCCCCTCAGTAGTAAATGATTAGGAACAAAAGTCTGTGAACTTAATCAGATGTCTCATTACTTATTTGAGTCCTTGATGGAGGCCTATTTTCTTTGCTGTAACATGGTCCCTTCTCTCCTTGTTTCTGGTGTGGCCCTCCTACCTCATCCCTCCTGTTCATAATCCTTGCAATTACTGTCTCTAGGTGGGCTGGGTGGGTTTGGTACTAGGAGCCACCTATTAGGGAGTACATACAGCGCTTAATTTTCTGGGTCTGGGATACTTCACTTAATATAATTGTTTCTAATGACATCCATTTCCCAGCAAATTCCAGGAATTCATCATTTTTGATAGCTGAGTAGTACTCCATTGTATAGATGTACCATAGTTTCCTTATCCACTTGTCAACTGTTGGACATTTGGGTTGATCCCATGACTTTGCTATTGTAAACAGTGCTGCTATGAACATGGTCGTGCTTATGCTATCGAGGTGAACCTCTGCTGTATGGGGGGTTATTCCCAAAAGTGGGATAGCAGGGCCATATGGCATTTCAATCTTTAATTTCTTTAAGAATCTCCAGTCGGCTCGCCAGAGTGGCTGGATGAGCCTGCATTCCCACCAGCAATGTAGGAGAGTTCCCCTCTCTCCACATCCTCTCCAGCATTTGTTGTTGTTTGTATTGTGGATTTTTGCCATCCTGACTGAAGTGAGATGATATCTCAGGGAAGTTTTGATTTGCATTTCCCTGATGGCTAAGGAAGTGGAGCATTTTTTAAGATATTTGTTAGACATTTTAATTTCATCCCTGGTAAAGTTTCTTTTAAGTTCCAGGGCCCATTTTTTAATTGGGCCATTGGTTTCCTTGGTGTTTAGTTTTCTAAGTTCTTTGTGCACTCTGGACTGTAGAGCTCTATCAGATATGTGGTTAGTAAAGATTTTCTCCCATTCTGTGGGTTGCCTTTGAGCTCGTGTTACAATCTCTTTATCTGAACAGAAGCTCTTTAATTTCACAAGATCCCAACTGTTGAGAGTTGGTAGCAGTGACTGTGCCATTGGATGTCTGTTTAGGAAATGTTGGCCTAGCCCAATCAGCTCGAGGGAGTTCCCTATCCTTTCAAACTATGGTTTTTAGTCTCTGGCCTGATATCAAGGTCCTTGATCCATTTGGAATTAAGTCTTGTACATGGTGACAAGTACGGGTCCAGCTTTAATCTTCTGCATGTGGAGATCCAGTTTTGCCAGCACTATTTGTTGAAGATGCTGTTCTTTTTCCATTGGATTCTTTGGGCCCCTTTGTCAAAGATCCAAATGGCTGTATTTTGTGGGCTTATATCTGGGTCCTCAATCCTTATCCATTGATCTGTGTGTCTATTTTGAGCCAGTACCAGGCTGTCTTTATAACTATGGATTTGTAGTATAGACTTAGGTTTGGTATGGTAATACCTCCAGCCGTGTTTTTGTTACTCAGGATTGTCTTTGCTATCCTGGGTCTTTTGTGCCTCCATATGAACTTTGAGATTGTTTGGTCAACTTCTTTGAAGAATTGCTTTGGGATTTTGATTGGTATAGCATTGAATCTGTATATTGCCTTTGGTAGGATGGCCATTTTTACGATGTTGATTCTGCCAATCCAGGAACAAGGGAGGTCTTTCCACCTTCTGATGTCTTCTGCTATTTCTTTCTTTAGGGTTTTAAAGTTTTCATTGTAAACCTTGGTTAGGTTTATACCAAGGTATTTAATTTTTTTAGGGGCTAGAGTAAATGGGATTGTTTCTCTCAAGGTTTTTTCACTTCTTTCATTTTGGGCATATAGGAAGGCCTCTGATTTTTGCACATTTATTTTGTATCCTGCCACCCTGCTGAACTTCCCAATTAGTTCCAGAAGCTTCCTGGTGGAGTTTTTGGGATCCCTCAGGTATAACATCATGTCATCAGCAAATAGGGATAGCTTGACTTCTTCCTTGCCAATTTGAATCCCTTTTATGTCCCATTCTTGTCTTATGGCTTCAGCTAAGACTTCAAGTACAATATTGAATAGAAGTGGTGAGAGTGGACAGCCTTGTCTAGTTCCTGATTGAAGTGGGAATGCTTCCAATTGTTCCCCATTGAGCATAATCCTTGCTGTGGGCTTGTTGTATACAGCTTTTATTATATTGATAAAGGTTCCTTGCATTCCTACTGTCTCTAGCGTTTTGATCATAAAAGGCTGTTGGATCTTGTCAAAAGCTTTTTCTGCATCTATCGAGAGTATCATGTGGTCTTGGACTTTGGACTGGTTTACATGATGAATTACATTTATTGATTTGCGTATGTTGAACCAACCTTGTGTGCCGGGGATGAAGCCTACTTGGTCCCCATGAATGATCTTTTTAATATGTTTGAATCCGATTTGCTAAATCTTTGTTGAGAATCTTTGCGTCTGTGTTCATCAGGGAGATCGGCCTATAGTTTTCTTTTTTAAGTGAGTCTTTATTAGGTTTTGGGATTAAAACGATATTAGCTTCATAGAAGGAATTTGGTAGTGTTCCTTCCTTTGCTCTTTGATGGAACAGTTTAAGGAGCATTGGTATTATTATCTCCTTAAATGTCTGGTAGGACTCTGTGCTGAATCCATCTGGTCCAGGACATTTTTTGGTGGGAAGATTCAAGATTACTTCCTCAATTTCCTTATATGTTATAGGACTATTTAAATAATTCACAACTTCCTGATTCAATTTAGGTAAGTTGTGTTTACTTAGAAATTCATCCATATCTTTTGTGTTGTCAAACTTCACAAAGTATGTTTTTGAAATATGATGTTATAATTCTCTGGATTTCTTGGGTATCAATAGTGATAACTCCATGTTCATTTCTGATTTTGTTAATTTGGGTTTTCTCTCTCCTGCTTTTGGTTAATTTAGCTAGGGGTGTATCAATCTTATTGATTTTTTCAAAGAACCAGCTTTTTGACTGGTTGATTTTTTCTATCGTTTTCTTAATCTCGATTTCAGATATTTCTCCCCTTATTTTGCTAATCTCCTCTCTTCTACTACTTTTGGGATCAGATTGCTCTTGTTTGTTAAGTTATTTATTTCTGATGTTTCCATATTTTTGATGTAGGCATTAAGAGCTATGAACTTACCTCTTAAGACAGCTTTCATTGTGTCTCAGAGATTTTGGTAAGTTGTATTTTCATTATCATTCACTTTCAGGAAATCTTGAATTTCCTTTTTAATTTCTTCCTGAATCCAGTTCTCATTCAGCATCATATTGTTAAGTTTCCAGGAGTTAGTGTATTTGTTCTTGTTTGTTGTGTTGTGGATGTCCAGCTTTAGGCCGTCGTGGTCTGACAGAGCACAGGTTAGAATTTCAACTTTTTTGTACATGTGTAGATTCGTTTTGTGGCCCAGTATGTGATCTATTTTGGAGAAAGTTCTGTGTGCTGCTGAGAAAAATGTGTATTCTTTGGTGGGTGGGTGAAAAGTTCGATAGAGATCTGTAAGGTCCATTTCTTTAAGGGTTTGATTAAGGTCAAAGTGTCTCTGTTAAGCTTTTGACCTGTTGATCTATCCCATGTTGAGAGGGCGGTGTTCAAGTCCCCAAGAATTATCGTTTGGGGGTTGATTTCTTGCTTTAGACGCTGTAGGGTTTTCTTAATGAATGTGGAGGGGCCCGTATTGGGTGCTGATATGTTCAGTATTGTGAAGTCTTCCTGGTGAATTGTACCTGTGACTAAAATGTAGTATCCATCCGTGTCTCTTATAATTTTCTTTGGTTTGAAGTCCACTTTGTCTGATATCATAATGGCTACCCCTGTCTGTTTTCTGCTTCCATTAGCTTGTAGAATTGTTGACCAGCCTTTTATTTTTAGAGCGTGCCTATCTTTTGTGGTGAGATGGGTTTCCTGCAGGCAGCAGATTGATGGATTGTGATTTTTAATCCAAGTTTGTAATCTGTGTGTCTTGATCGGTGAGTTAATTCTATTAACATTTAGTGTTATAATGGTGAAACTATTTTTGTTCCAGACATTTATTATGTTTAGTAGTTTTTATAAGTATATTGCTTTGCTTTTAATGGTGTTATACTTGCCTTCTGCTCTCCTGGATATGCCTGTTTTTTTCTTCACACTTGAGTATCATTTCTAGCATTTTTTGAAGGCCTGGTTTGGTGGACATGTATCCCTTCAAGTTGTCTTTGTGCTGGAAGATTTTTCTTTCTCCCTCGATCATGACTGATAGTTTTGCAGGGTAAATCAGCCTAGGTTTACATTTTTGCTCATTCAATACTTGAAGTATGTCTCTCCAAGCTCTTCTTGCTTTTACTGTTTCGACTGAGAAGTCATTTGTTATTTTAATAGGTTTACCTTTAAAAGTGATTTGTTTTTTCTCCCTTGAAGCTCTCAGCACCAGTTCTTTATCTTGATTGTGGAGTGTTTTGACTATTATTTGCCGTGGCGAGCTTCTGCTTTGGTCATATCTATTTGGGGTGCGGAATGCCTCTTGTATATGGATGGGCCTGTCTTTTTTTAGATGAGGAAAGTTTTCCTTGATGATCGTTTGAAAAATTTCCTCAGGGGTAGTATTTTGAGATTCTTGCTCTGGTATTCCATGAATACGTATGTTGGGCTTCTTCAGGGTGTCCCATATCTTCTGGATATTTCTCTCAAGTATCTTTTTGGCTTTAACAATCTCTTCCAGTGAGCTGGTTAATTCTCCCACTTTATCTTCAAGATCTGAAATTCTGTTTTCTGCTTCGTTAGTTCTGCTGATAAGACTCTCTGTGGAGTTCTGGGTTGAAGATAACTTGTCTTTTAGCTCAGTTTTAAACTTTGCTTGAGTCTGCTTTAACTGCTCTATGCCAGTTTTTGATTCTTGCACTGTTTTTTCTCAACTCCTCCATGTGTTTGTTGTGTTCCTCCTCAAAGCGTTTGATTCGATTATTTAATTCCTCCCTGATTTCCTCTTTCAAAGTATTGAACATGGTAATGATCATATTTTGAAGGTCGTTATCCTGGGTCAGGCTTTCTTGGCCATTTTCCATGGGTTTGTTCTGGTTGGAGTCTAACATTATGGGATTAATTCCTTCAGTGGGAGATTTGTTTACTTGAGTGTTGTTTCTCATGGATTTGCACTTAGACTTTGGCATTGTCGTTTTAACTCTTAACATCTTTTAATTTTTGTGCGTTTTTCACTAAACTGAATTATTTGGCCTGGGGCTCTGGGGGCGGGCAGGGACTGAGCTTACCTGGGTCGCGGCCAGGTGAGTCCTGCTGGACCACGCGCGCGTGTCCCGGGCGGCGGAGTGGAGGGGAAGGGGGGATGGGGCGTAGGCGGGGCGCTATTTAAACCCGGGCCACCCGAGGGTGGGGCCGGGCACAGAGGGGGTGCCCTCTCCTCCTCCCAGGCCCTGCGCGCGGCTCCGGCTGGATGGTGGGAGGAGCTGGGTCCACTCGGGGTGCCTGGAGCTCTGGGGGCGGGCGGGGACCAGAGCTTACCTGGGTCGCGGCGCGGTGAGGCCCGATTGGACCGCATGCGCGTCCCGGGCGGCGGAGTGGACGGGAAGGGCGCAAGTATAATTTAGACCTTGATATGTAATTGGTTAAGAGGGGAAGCAAAATATTGGGGAAAATGAAGAGTTTCATAAACGGTGTGGATGGGTGGTGGGGGTAGGGGTGGAGCCAAAGTATTGATAAGTGTGAAGAATTGTTAAATTTCAACAGTAGGAAGAAAGAGCTAGAGGCCAGTAGGTAGTGGGTGAAGGTGGGATGCTTAAAACAGGCTTGAGGCTGTGGCAGTTAGTTACAGATGCCAACTTGACGGGGGAAGGCTGGGCTTTTAGGCACATCTGTGGAGGAATTACTTAGTTAAGGCAAGCCCTGAGCAAGCCTGCGGAAGCTAATCAGTCCGATGTGGGAAGACCCAGCCCCTGGTAGGCGGGACTGCTCTCTGAGCAGGCAGACAAGCTCTCTGAGCTGGTTCCCTATTCTGACAGATATTCCGTGAGGAACGCGCCCCTCTCCCAGCTCGTCCTGTGGATGTGGCTTGACAAGTTCCCTTGGCTCCTAATATTGGTATGAGATCCCGCGGTAAGGAAATAAACTATCACAGAAAGTGTCAGCAGAGAGCAAGCCTCGCTGCTTCCCTAGATCGTTTGGTCAGGTATTCCTATCATCAGCAGCAGAGTCACAAAGACTGTTGCAGGTTTTTTTTTTTTTATTTTTTAATAATGTCATAGGGGAAATATCACAGTAAAGTTATTATGTATGTGGTAAGTGGAGAAATTAATTTTAGTTAATTAAGGAATTAAGAGGCTAGGTTTTTAGAGTAATCATCTGGAGGAAAATTACGTGAGCTAAGAATGGTCCTAAGTGTGTCGTCGCACAATCATGTCAGGAACCAAACTCTTGAGGGAATAAGCTAGAAAGACTTTCAGGTTAAATGGCTATTAGCAAAGGGCCGAAGCCCTGGCCTGAGACGAGACAGTCTAGAGAGACATTTGCACCCTTCCAACGGTTTTCAGTCCTATTGCAACAACAGACCTCAAGGCATTAAAATGCCCCAGAACAGGGGCAACAGGGTTAAAGCCCTAGTTCCAGCCGGAGTAGGAATTCCACCTCCTGAGAGATTTCACACAGGCCTCTTCTCACAACGTAATCAGCATGCACATGTTTACTGGCTCGTGTTTCATAAAATTCTAAGAAAGTAGAGAGTTGCCCAAAGTCTTTTCACATGGTGAAAGAATCAATCAGGCAACTTCGGATATCTTCACACACTTATTTGTGGTTGTGAGAATATTTGACAGTCTATTCTCTAATTCCAGGTATCCTGCATGCAGTATTCGTGTTGCACAGCAGAGTTCTTGAGTGTCTTCCTGCTGACTGAATTTTGTGTCTGACATTGCCAGTGCCTTCAAACCTCAGCCTCCCCCATTCATCACTTTACTGTAAGTCATTTTACCGCTGTGAGTTTGGCTTTGTTAGATTCCATGTATAGCTGAGGTCATGTGGCTCCTCTCCTCCTGTGCCTGGCTTGCTTCATCCAATCTAATGTCCTCTAAGTTTCCCTGTATTGCTTTGCATGGCAAGATTTTCTTAGTTTTCTTTCTTTTGGGTCATTCGTTTATGGCAATTTGAGTTTCAAGGTCACATCATGGCTTTTATCATGAACACTGTAGTGACATGGGAGAGCGGATGTCTCGCGACATAGTAATGTCATTATGCTGGATTAGAGAGTAGCTTTAGTTTCAACTTTTTGAGGAAAGTCCACACTAGAATCCATAAAAGTTCTTTGAATCTCCCACCGACTCTACACATGGATTTTCTTTTTCTCTGTTTCCTGGCTAGTAATAATCATCAGTGTTTTCTTCTTACAATGCCATCCTAGCAGGTATGAAATGATAAGTAGTTGTGGTTTCAAATTACATAAAATGATTGGTGATGTTGAACATTCTTCATATGGTCTGAATATCAGACAGATAATATGAGATTCTTTGATCATTTTGAAATTGGAATATTTGATTTGTTTTACTTACTGTAATGCTTGGATTTATTGTATATTTTGGACATTTATCTCAATTGGATGTATTATTTGAAGGTATAATCTTTTTTTTTCCATAAGTTTCTTTTTAGTCTAACAATTGTTTCCTTTGCTGTGCAGAAGTTTTAGCTTGATGTTATTTATTTCTTCTTACCTGTGCTTTTGATGTCATATTCAAAAGAGTTATTGTACTGTAGACTTTTTTCCCTATTATTTTTCCAGTGACTTAGGTCTTATACACATGTCCTTAATATATTTGGAGATAGAATTTTTTGGGTATATTATGCATTTCTAAGGTCTAATTATTTGTTCTAAATGTGAATGTCTAGTTTACTCAACACAATTTAATGAGAGACATTATACCACCAGTTAGATATGGGTGTCAATTTGCAATTGAAGGGCTAGTCTTCAATACTTATGACAAGTCCTGAGCAAATCTGAGAGAATTTTCCTTCCTTCCTTCCTTCCTTCCTTCCTTCCTTCCTTCCTTCCTTCCTTCCTTCCTTCCTTCCTTCCTTCCTTCCTTCCTTCCTTCTTCCTGTCCTTCCTTCCTTCTTTCTGTCCTTCCCTTCCTCATCCTTTTCTTCCCTCTCCCTTTCTCCCTCCCTCCCTCCCTTTACTACTTTTTCCTCCTTTCCCTCCTTTCTTCCCTCCTTTCCCTTCCTTTTCTTCTTTCTCTTTGGGCATACATGGGGGCACTTGAGTATATGTGCCTATGGATACCCAAGGGTAATGTCAGGATTCATCCCAGATTGCTCTACCTACTTATTGATTGCTCTGGGGCTTCCCAGCCTCTGCTTTTCAAGATCAGAATTACAGGTCACCACCATTTCTGCCTGGTATTTTTACATGGGATCGGAGATCTGAACTCAGGTTCTTTTGCCTTCTAGGCAAAGGCCATAGTCCAGCCCCTGAGAGAGATTTTCTAATGGATAAGAGAAGATCTAGCCCACACTAGGTGGGATTATTCCCTGGACGGTAGATAAGATGAAGACAGATAGTTCAATATTTTGGCAAACTGGCAAAGTAGAAGGTACAACCCTCTCTCAATTCTTCCTGAAGATATGGCATGGCTAGTTCTCTCAGCTCCTGATCATATAAACTTTTTGCCATGTTGATGAGCTCTAAGCAAAGTAAGCAAACCGAGAATAAGCCTCTTGCTCCCCTAAATTGTTTACTTACATATTCACAACAGCAACTGAGAAGTAACTGAAACAGT
This sequence comes from Typhlomys cinereus, assembly GCA_023101885.1. Taxonomy (NCBI): domain Eukaryota; kingdom Metazoa; phylum Chordata; class Mammalia; order Rodentia; family Platacanthomyidae; genus Typhlomys; species Typhlomys cinereus. The sequence continues at coordinate 2,047,579 of JALPQD010000308.1, read as the reverse complement.
CTTTTTCCTGCTGTACATTCTTGGCCCCTTTGTTAGAGTTGATTGTGAATCCATGGATTTATTTCTACACTATGCTCTTTTACTTGTATTCCTTTTGTCCATGTGCCCTACTATTTGATGTCTGTCTTCTAACAGGTCTTGAAAATGGGGAACCTGGTGGCACTGCTCATGCTTGTTGAAGATTGAATTAGCCATCTGAGGTCTGGGGCTGGAGAGATGGCTCAAGGGTTAAAAATCTGCCTCCCAAGCAGAAGACCCTAAGTTCAGATCCCAGATCCCACATAAAAATGAAAGGCAGACCATTGGCCTGCACATCTGGCTCAGGAGGTAGAAGCAATCCAGGATGATTTCTGAAGTCACCGTTGGTCCTCCACAGGAGCATAGAGTGCCCGTTCACACACACACACACACACACACACACACACACACACACACACTGAATAAAGTTTAAAATTGAAAAATAATCTTTAAAAGAAACTTATTGGTTCCACATCAGTTGCAGAAACATTTTTTTTTAATTCTATGAAAGTAGTCATTGAGCTGGAGAGATGGCTCAGGGGTTAAGACTCTGCCTTGCAAGCAGAAGGTCCTGAGTTCGGATCCAGGTCCCACATTAAAAAAAATCTTATGAAAAGTAGTCATTGAAAATTCTGTGGGGGTTGGCGTGATCTGAAGACTAAGTTCTGTAGTAGGATGAGTCAATCTCAGGGAGGCTCAGAGAGATTGGGAACCTGAGTGCTCTCAGTCAACAGTGAAACAGTGAAGTTCAGTTCAAAGCCAGATTGTGAAACCCACAAATCACCTATTCCTTTTATCCTCCATGCATTTATTAATGAATAATTTTATTATTTTGACTAATAATATTTGCAATAGATATTCACACGCAAGCTTTATATGGAAGTGTGCTGTGCATGGGAAGGTACTTAGGAGCAGAATCTCTGGTTCACATATAATGTCTCTCTCTCTTTTTTTTTTAGAAATTTGTCAAATTGCATTTCAAAATGTTTACACTGTTTTTCTTTTTTTTAAAGGATTCTTCAGCAATTTCCTATATGTATACAATATTTTTTTGTTATCTCTCCCCATAACAGATTACTTTTTTCTGGTGATATTAACAGCTTCTCCAACACTGCAAATGCCTACTGTCTCTCTTGTTTTTATAAAATTCTTTCTTCTGATGCACCATCTAGCATATTATAGGTGGAAGAAACACAGACTATTTCAATCAGCAGATAATTTTCTCATATGATATTCTTCAGGGAAAATTAAATATATTCACTAAAAATATTTGCTTTGTTGGTACTGCAAAACTTAATGATTTATGCAGGCTAGGCATCAGATGACACACAAAATATCCAATTATAGACTAGTTGACCTTTCCTGTAGCTCAAGCAAACAGAGAAATATGCAATCTTAGCATAAAATAGAATTCAGTTATTCTCCCTTTTATGTAAATGTCCTGCCTATTAAGATTTTTTAAGTACTCCTTGTCATTTAAATGATTTCTTTGGTACTTTACTTCTGGGTTTAATTTGTGACTAATGTTTTAATTTGATTGTCTATAGTTCATGGACCTTAGTACAGTGACTGACATCATTGAAAACATTTGTCACTGAAAAACTAGCAAGCTTTCACTACCTTAGACATAGTGTGTACTAGGAGCCAGTCTGTCCTTTTTCCCTTTGTTAAAACCTGGAGTGTCAAAGTGCTTGCTGAACCCAAAATACAAATGATTTTGCTTTGGGACCTGAAGAGTTATTGGGTCTTAACAACAGCATTTCACATTCTGCTCCATTTTGTTTCTATGGAGGTCTTTGCTTATCTCTGTTCTCCCTTATTTTCTCTTTGCTGATCTCTCCATGTTCTTATCCTACTTTATGCTATTCTCCCCTCTTAAGCACCTTGTATAAATTAAATCACATTTTGAATTTTGGGAGAAAATATATACAATATAATATAAATTAACTTTCCAGTTTATCTCGTATAAAAGTATACAGGATGGAAAATGGAATTCAGAAACTAACAAAATCATCTCCCAACAGTTCAGTATGGCAAGCTTGAGAACATAGTCATCCAAAATAAAATACCCGTATGGTTGGTCTGAAAAAGCAATAGCCATCTTCCCCACTGACCCATTTCTCATTTGCTTGGGGACTCCCACATGATTGCTTTCAGTCATGTTAATGATTCAGTACTAAAGGAAGACACCAGCTATTTTATGGAGTAAGAGAATTTGACAGAAAAAAGGAATGTGTGTGGGAACTGAGACGTATGGAATATAAAAATATGTTACCAGCTGATGGGAAATAGTGTAATTAACAAAAAAAAGGAAATTAGCTAGTTCACACCTGAGCAGTTTTTATATATATATATATGTTTTGCTTTAAACTATAAATTAAAATAAGTTTTAATCTACAGGAAAATGTCACTAAACTTTTCAGAGTTCAAAGTTACCTTTTTATAACAATAAATCACAATAATCTATAGATTTATTTTAAAGTATAAGCATAAAAATTCTTTTCTTCATGTTTGTGGCGTCCAAAGGTGAATGCCGAGTGCTTTCCTCAGTTGCTCTTCATTTTATCTTTAAAATATTTTTCTTAATAAATTTTGTTTCTTGGCATTTACATACATATATGCAATACGTTTTGATTATTTTCCCCTCCACCCTGTCTTATTACCTCTTCCCATATCATTTTTCTCTTTTCCTGTCTGTAACATTCTTGATGAGACATCTAACAGCTTCATAGAAACTTCCTTGCAAGTGACAAGTTGCTTTTCTCTTTCTGCTTTTGATGATCTTCCTTTTACTTTTAACAATTTAGCTACAATGTCGTAATTTATACATTTCTACATTTAACCTACCAAATGACTTTTGGGCCTAAAGATTCTAGAAGTTATTTTCTTTCCTTAAATTTGGAGAAATTTCAATTATTTCTGTAAATAGACTCATTCACTTCTTTCCTATTTCTTGGGCTTTCTTGAGTGCACACATTGTCTTTTGGGGTCATAGAAGTCTTGTACTTGATACTTTTGTTTTTCTCCTGAAATTATTTTCAAATAAATAGCCATTGAGTTTTCTGATTCTTCACTCTGATTTCCCTGTGATTTATGTAATTTTTAAAATTAGTCATTGCATCCTATTTCTTTGTTTTTTAAAACTTACCTTAATCTCATTTAGTTGTCCACATATAAATATATGTATACTCATTTTGTGTAAGTTACTGGACTTCTTCATGAAAATTATTTTGAAGTGTTTGTTAATCACATCGTATATCTCTTGAAAAATCAATACATTACACTTTGTTTATTTCCTTTGGTGATATTAAACTTCCTGATTAATCAGGATCCTGTGTTCTTGCATTCACTTCTAAGTATTTAAGGAGATAGTCATGTCTTCTAGTATTTACAGGTCTGTTTGTTCAGGGAAAGATCTTTAACGTTACGCAAGCTCAGAATTAACTATTGTATATACCAGTACAAAAAAAAAAACATAATTCCTTGCTCTTTTGAGGCAAATTCTCTGGAAGACAGAAGAAGAAAGTAAATAATGCAACTGATAATGTATTAGAATACAATTGAAATGGTGGGAATAAGTCTAAAACATGGTAACAATCTCCCAGGAAGTTCAGGGTTGAATTGGAATTGCAGGGTTAAAACTTAAATATAATAAAGGTGGCATGAATGCAAGCTTGATGTAGCTCAAGGAGCTGCCCACATTGCTCTCTGGAGTAAGAACAATTCCTTGGGAAAAAGCAAAGAGTGTCAGCAAAGGGTGTATGTGAGCAGGTCGAGAGGGGAGAGATGAGTGTCCGATGGTGTTTGGGGAATCTGATCTTGTTGGCCTTCCAGGACTTGTACTTTTCTCCTTATGAAATGGAAGAGTTTGAGGCAGAGAAAAGATATGACCTAACCTGAAATTTCAAATGATCACTGTGGTTTCTTCCTTGTGAATGAAAGGCTAAAATCAAGCGAAGCCATCTGGAGAATGACGGACAAGTTGTTGTGGAAGCCAGGCTCCAGGCGTGTCTCAGTCTCATTAAGGTGACTGAAAGTCTCCTGTGTGACTTAGAGGGAAAAAAGTTTAATTAACTCACAATTCCAGTTTACAGTCCAAAATGGCGAGGAAGTTACAGTGGTGGGAGCCTGAATCAGCCGGTAATACCACAACCACAGAAAGCACAGAGAACAATGCGTGCACACATGCTTGTTTGCATCCTGTTGTCCAGTTCTCATCACTCTTGGGCAGTGCTTGCCTTGGGGCAAAATCCAGCCCACAATGGGCTGAGTCTTTCCACATCAATTAGTTTAATCAAAAGGATCACTCACAATTTTGCCTAGAAGACAATCTTAGAGCATCCCTTGTTGAGGGGAAGGTCTGGTGTGTGGGATTAGGCCCTTGAAAAAAAACCACAGAGAGCTGGTTGAGAGAGTTGGCATCCTTGTGTGGTCTGGCAAGTAAAGATCGTCCCTCTCTCAGCTCTTATGTGGTGATGGTGTGTCCAGTTATCTCAGCCTGGTGTTGGTGCCTGCTCTCCCGTCAAGCTGGACTCAGACTGTAACCAGACTATCAGTACGAAAATAAATCCCTTAAGCCTTTTGATGGTCATTTATCAGTCATGATGCAGACGGACTGCAACAGTGATATACCTAAAATATTGTGACTTATAAATTTTGGAAGAGGCAGGCAGAAAATGGGAAAGCTGTGGAACAGAAAACATAAAAGCTTCAGAACAGAAAAAAACTGAATATAGACACAGCACATAAAATAAGTTAGCATTTGCAACTCTAGGTAAGTTGTGTTAACTTGAAATAGAAATTCAACATGTTCACTTAGCCTTTACTTCCAAGAATTTTGCCTCTGCCTTTGTGTGACTAAGTATTTTTTGGTAAATTGCTTGTCTGTGACTTACTCATCTTTCTATAAGATCAAAAAATTCTTTTTTGATTTATGAGAAATCTCTGAATATCAGAGAAATTAGCTAGACAGCTATTGCATGTTATGAAACAACGCAATTTGTGATTTGAGTTTTGCCTGAGGTTGTGTGCTGGATGAATGTTTTACTTTGCTATGAATTAAACTGTCTTCCACAATATTATAAATACATGTCATTATGTTTTTTCCCATATCTTTCATCCACCTCAACTTGTGTGATTATTAAGGAGACAAGTTTTACATTTTTCAAGTCATTGTCCCAACACCATTTATTTCAGTTTCTATGTATTAAAGGATAGACAGCTAGATAAATGGCAGAAATATAGATAGATAATGGCTAGATACATGTATGATAGATAGAGATAAATGATAGGTAAGTAGGCAGGTAGATATAAAGATATATGAAGATAATAGATGATGGATGATTGATTAATGGGAGTGAATTAAGTTTTTGGACATTCTATTATCATTTGTATTTAAAAAATACATTTTTAGCATGAGATTTATTTTCTGCCTTCACATAGAAATCCCTGTAGAAGAGACTCCTTTCCTACCTGTTCTTTGTCTTTGCCTCTTATTATTAATAATCACTGAGAAAAGAAATGCAAAGCATTCAATCAATCAATGTATAAAAGTTAAAACAGGCTGGGAAATTGGCTCACACCTGGAGATTGACATCTGCCACTTTTCTCTGTTGTTCTCCAACTAACTTTTTAAGACAGAGTCTCTCATTGAACTTGAAACTTCCAATTCAGCTTAATTGGTCAATTGGTGAGCACCAAGGACGCTGATGTCTCTGCCTCCTCAACTCTCAGATTATGGGAGATCGTCTCCACATCTGACTTTCATATGGGTGCTATAGATTGAACTTAGGTCCCCATGCTTGCCAGACAAGCACTGCAATGTCTGAGTCATCTCCCTAGGCCACTTTTAAATATCTTGTTAATTCAAATTGTTTTAATTTGTGTGTGTGTGTGCTTGCGCACACGTGTGCACACATACGTTTGTGTGAAAGTGAGCTCACCCATACATGCATGTGATGTGATGTGTGGAGACCAGAAATTGACATTGGGTCGGGTGTTTTTCTCTATTATTCACCACTTTAGTTTTGGACAGAGAGTCATTGAAAGTGGAGCCAAGGTTCATTTTGCCAAGACTAGCAAGTCAGTGGGCTCCCGGGATCCACCTGTCCCCACTTCCAATATTGGCATTACAGGTATGAGTCACTATGCCCAGCATTTACATGAGTGTTGAGGATCCAAACTCAGGTCCTCATGCTTGCACACCAAGCACTTAACCCAATACATATGTCATAGTCAAGCACAGGTGTCTACTTGACTGTTGAGAATTTGAGCTCTGGGCACATTTGTAGAGAATTAGTGGTTGAATTAAGCAATCCTACAAAAGTTTGGCTGATGGGGAAGGCCCAGGTAGGTAGGATTAGGACTTGGAATAAAAGACAGAAGGCTGGTTGAAAGAGTTGGCATCCTTCTGTATACTTGGCCAGACATGCTGGTCTGGCAAGTAAGGATCATTCCTCCCTCAGCCATTATGTAGAGATGATGTGGCCAGTTACTGTAACCAGACAATCGTAAGAGACAATAAACCCCTTGTTTCCTTAAGCTATTTGATGGTCATTTATCAGCAACTATGCAGGCAAACTACAGCAACATACATGATTATACACGCATACACATGAATATGTACACACAGCAAGCACATATCCACACTAATAAAGCAGATTAAGTCAGTTTTATATCCTGTCACTTGGTTGTAGTCACAGTAGATTTATAAGAACTTTTCCATTCCCATGAATGCTTGAATATCTCGTCATGGATGCCTACTCGTAAACAATGGCACAGGATAGGGAGGTGAATAAAGGATAGTGGTTGAGAGTGAATCATTTTCCTCTTAGGGAGGAAATTACATGCTGATGGTCAGATGAGAGGCCACATCATATGCAATGTTCTAGAAATATGTTAGCTGCTAAGGGACTGTCCATCACTGTGTTAAAATAGAGAATTTCACTCTACAAATCATACTCCTCGTTTTTCTAATTGTATCAATGATTCTATTATTGGAAGCCGAGATCATTGGAATCCAAGAAACAATCCAAAGTACTTATCCAAGTGAACATTTATATGGCATATATGAATAATGAATGCAAACACCACCACTGTTACAGTTTGCCTGCATAGTTGCTGATAAATGACCATCAAACAGCTTAAGGAACAAGGAGTTTATTCTGTCTTACAGTTACTGGTTCCAGTTCTTAGTCCAGCTTGATGGGAGAGCACGTACCAACAACAGACTAAGGGAACTGGCCACACCATTTCTGAGAGAGGATTATCTTTACTTGCCAGACCAGCATGTCTGGCCAAGTATACATAAGGATGCCAGATCTCTCAATCAGTTCTCCATATTTTATTCCAGGGCCTAATCCCACCCACCTGGGCCTTCCCCATCAGCCAGACAATCTCCTGTAGGTTTGCTCTGGGAAACCCAACCACTAATTCTCCACAAATGTGCTCAGAGCTCAAAACCCTCAACTGTCAAGCTTGCACCTGTACCTAACTATGACACTTCACCCCTTGTCAACTTGACACAAAAACAGCACCTTTAACCTTCAATCCTTGTCCCCACAAATGTTAAAAGTTTTAAAATGTAAATACATTTCAGAGACAAATTTAAAATATTCTCTCATTAAAACTTCAGTTTGGAACCAAAAATCTCTCTTTAAATATCTCAGATCTTTTAACTGTAGAAGTCGAGTTAAAATAAGTTAAATACTTTAACAGACAAAACATTAAAAAAGAAGTATCTTGATATAATAAGAAAACATTTAAATTAAGGTCAAAGTCCAGCAAGTCAAATATCACATCCTGTACTTCAATGTCCATCTTCTGTTGCTATCACATACATAGTCATGGTGGCTCAAAGATTCTAGGTATTTCCAGTCCCTGTTTGCAGCTCAAAGCTGTAGAAGCAGAGTTCCTCTGAACCAGGCTGAATCTCCACTCGCAGTTATCCTCAGTGTTGCAGTTTGCCTGCATGGGTGCTGATAAATGATCATCATATGGCTTATGGGAACAAGGGGGTTATTTCTTTATGACAGTCTGGTTACATTTCTCAGTCCAGCTTGACCAGAGAGCATGCACCAATATCAGGGCCAAGGGAACTAGCTAAACCATCAACACATAATGGCTGAGAGACAGACAATCCTTACTTGCCAGACCAGCATGTCTGGCCAAGTGTACAGAAGGATGCCAACTCCTTCAATGAGCCCTCCTTCTTTTATTTCAGGGACTAATCTAATAGGCTGGGCCTTCCCCATCAGCTAGACAAACTCCTGCAAACTTGCTCTGGGCCCAACTCAACCACTAATTCTCTGCAAATGTGCCCAGAGCTCAAACCCTCAACAATCAAGTTAACACCTGTACCCAACTATGACACTCAGCATATATTCTGTGGTTCTGGCATCTCAAACAACACTCTGGGTTTGCCTTGGCAACTATAAGCTTCACCTTCTCTTGCAGGAACTCTATGCCTGAGACTTGGTGCCAAGCTTTTGCTGCTCTCCATGAACTCCATAATCACACACCAAAACCAGTACCACATAGGGGATGCTGCCAGATTTCAAAGCGAGGCTGAAACGTGGCTTGGTCCACTTGAACCACAGCTGTACCAACTTTAGCGCACTGACTCTGAAAAAGCCTCTTTCTAGGTAGCCAAAACTTCCAAAGAGCAAAAATCAGCTTCATTTTGGGCCTTCAGTCCCTGAAGGAATCTGTGTTTTCAAGCCATAAATTGGCCATGCAGTGATATTCATCTCCTCCATGATCTGAGTGCAGATTACTAGGTTTCCCTTCACTGATGTCCATTTCTCCAACAAGGCTGTGATTTTCTGCTACTATGATTCAAGGCAGTTTTTCCTTCATTTATTTTAGAATTTTTCTGCTTGTACAGGTCAAATAAGAACTTTGTAGGCTTCTTATCTATTTTACTTTTGGGAACAGTATGATTAATTAGCTAGTGCCAAAAGTCTAAGCAAGTCAGACCTTCATAAATGTTCTTCTGTCTATTCTGTATATTGCAGTTAGTATACTTACTTTGCCACTGGTAATTCAATGCTGCCACTTGGTCCCTACTACTCCTGGCTCCATCTAGGCCCATTGAATTTAATTCTTCCAACTGGGAAGCTGCATCTACCATTATTAGTGCTGGCACAAGGAGAAGAGAAATGGTAGGACCCTTCATATTTGGTGGTGCCCCTCTCACCAATTTATTAAGTATGTTTCTGGTAAAAAGAATGTCATCTGGATTCTAAAATTGAGAACTAGATGTTGAAGAACTAATCCAGTCAAACATACCAATTTTTCTGAGCCCCTTAATCTAATCATCCACACTAAACCAAGGAATATCTGGAATCTCCAGTTCTTTGTCAGAAGGCCAAACTTTAATAAATATTTCAGCCACTCATTCAAATAACTCTTGGCACCATTTTTAACTCTATAAGTAGCATTATTAAACCTAGAATCTCTACTCAATGGATGCATTTCCATGAACTCACTTTGATCTAGCTTTATACTCCTTCCCCAGTATCCCACAGCCTTACAATCCATTCCCAGGGGTATTCCCCAGACTGCTGCTTGAACATGTTAGAAAAATCATGCAGTTCTTTAGGGGTATAGTGCACTTCCTCATGGGCCATACTTTCTATTTCACCTTTAGGAGCCTTGTTTAGCCTTGAACCTAGTTATAGGCTTGGAAGCAATCACAGGTGGGCATCCCATGACATCAGCATTTTCTCAAGGCAGTCTTTGCTCTATCTTCAGACAAATTATGATTAATTCCCTCAGGCAACGATGGAGGTAGCAATTCTGTGGAGGGTTGGGGTGGGGATTCATTCTCTGCTAAGGTTGGGGAGACCACTTCCTCAGATGAAATAAACCAATCAGAACTTGAGGGTTCAATGTCCTCATCATCAGTTTGGTCTTCCCACACATCAGCATCCCACTTTTCAGGATCCCATTCTTTTTCAATCAGAGCTTTTATTTTAACTGCTAACACATTTTGAGGCTGGGATTTTAATTTACATTGTAACTTAGCCAATCTAATAATCAGTATATTCCTATACTGGAAAACAGTTCATTCCAAGAATTTTTAATGTTCTCCATGCTGCAAGGACATTCTTTAGTAGCTGGAAGTTTGACTGTGTTGGAGAGCCAATTCCAGGTGTCACCAAATCTGCTAGCAAAATTCATCCTTACAATTCTGTTTCTCTAGAACCACTCCTGATACCAAATTCTGTTGCAATTTGCCTGCATGTTTGCTGATAAAGGGCCATCAAACAGCTTAAGGCAACAAGGGGTTTATTTTCTCTTATGATTACCGGTTACAGTTCTTAGTCCAGCTTGACAGGAGAGCACACACCAACACCAGGCTGAGGAAACTGGCCACACCATCCCCATGTAATGGCTGAGAGAGGGACGATCCTTACTTGTCAGACCAGCATGTCTGGCCAAGTACATACAAGGATACCAACTCTCTCAACCAGCTCTCCATATTTTATTCCAGGGCCTAATCTCACCTACCTGGGCCTTCCCCATCAGCCAGACAATATCCTGCAGGTTTGCTCTGGACTTAACCCAACCATTATTTGTCCACAGATGTACCCAGAATTCAAAACCCTCAACCATCAAATTAACACCTGTGCTTAACTATGACAACCATGCACAGAACTTAAATGTGATCCAACTTTAAGACTTGTGAGTGAGATGGTTTTGTTTAGAAATCTGAAAACTACCCAGTATCATAAATAGTGACCCATGGTAGATTTTCAAATATATGAATAATTTAAATGTCCCTGTTTCTGAAAATGATAAGCAGAATCACTTACTATAAGCATTGATTTTATGTTACGAATGTTACTGGTGTCATGCACAAAGCTATTACTTTAGATAAGTAAGTTTTTACTTGACCTTAGCTATTATTCCTGACCATGGAGATAAAGAATACAATTCAGCACTGTTGAGATCTGTTCTCTCATTGTGATGAACACCTGTGTCTTCAACTCTCTAGTGTACATTGTGCCATACATCTCCTCTGTGTTTCAGTTCTATTTCTCCTGCTACCCAGAACCCACTTCTTCTCCTGTAATAGGCTAGGGTATTTTGAACAGTTAAGACCACAATACACACAATTGTGGATATGTATGCATCAGGCCTGAGGCCACATGTCCATATTTTGACCCGATTTGTCTTAGTTTCCTGTTTCCATTGCTGTGATAAATATCTGATCCAAATATTTAGGGTAACAAGTAATTTTTTTATTCATGATCATGATTTTAGGTTATGGTCTATCATGGCCAGGAGAAGTCAAACCAGCACTAGGACCTGAGGGAACCAATTACATCACATCCATAGCAAGAGCAGAGGGGACAAACACCAGGGCTACATGTATTTGCTTCCTGGCTTGCCATCTTACAAAAATGCTAACCAGTTTTCTCCATCTTATCCATCTGGCCAAGGAATGTTCCTACCCACTATAGGCTAGGTTTTCCTATATAAATTATACAATGAAGACAATCTTCTAAAGGCTTGCTTAGCAGTCTGCCTTAACTAAATAATTCTCCATAGAGCCTAAAGGATTTATCAATTTAGTATCAAGTTGACAAGTGAAACTAACCATCACACTTTGTTATTTCCAGTCCTGGAGACATTTATTCCTTGACAAAGAAGAGACTCTTGGGATGAAGTCATCTTACAGTTCTAAATCTGGAGTCAGGATAGAAGAAGTTAAAAGTGCCAATAGCTCTATAACACACTATTTCACTTCTGCTCCCAATAAGTTCTAATACTTAGACCCTTTCACTTTTAGTATGCCAGCACGGTACTTCATTCACTCATTCAGTATCTTTGACTGAAAGCTCATGGGCAGTTCTATTTTTATACTAGTACTGCAATGGTGAGGAGATACTCAGACCCTTAAAGAACTTTCAACATAATGATAACAATGGTTGACATCTTGCAATAGAGAAACTCACAGCTAAATGTATATGGAACTCTCTAAACACCCAGTTCTCATTAGCTGTAGACCTTATAGTAATTTGGTATTCTGAGGCTGAGAACTTTTCTCGTCCAATGTCTTTTTTTCAATGTTATTTCTCATGTCTTAGATATAGGATATAGTTAAATTCTAGGCCAATATTATGATCTCGCCTTCAGTTTACTGCCTATCCTTCCCCCCAAAAATGACACATCTAAGGATGTACGTATGGCTTGAAGGATTCTCTCTTCTGTCATAATGTTCTGGAACTTTTCAGTTCTCTCTCACAAACATTCACTTATGACTTTGTCATCCCATGGCCAAGTTTCTTATTTTAAATTAGTTAATAGTTGTTTGTGTGCTCCTTTTCAGATGGCTTTGAGAATGAAGCACAATGCTTTTGTACCTTATTAACTAAAGTGTGGGGAATGGGACATTGAATCGTTTTCATTTGTCCTTCCTTACCATGTGCACTCCTCAACTTCTAGAAACAAAAGCCTGATACCATTAGAGACTACAGGAGCTAATCTGTAGTTCCTGTGAACAGTGTTCCTTACACGCAACATAGTTGCCAGGTGTCCAGCTGGGGTAATTTTGAAGCTTAGCTGGCTATGAAAGTTGTGAAATTTAATCTCTCAACTTTGGTGGGTCAAAAAGAGTAGAAAAATGGAATGATCCTGAGAAATACAGAGAAAGATATGTATATTACAGCTGGGGATCTTAATATATGCCTCAGGACTGAATCCAGTATAATTTCAGTTTAATTCAGTAACAAGTCAAAATGAAGCTGTAGCAGCAGCAATGTTATGCATGAGTGTCATTGAGACATTTATAATGTCTACAAGCATTCATCCTCCTGACTACATATCCACATTCCTGATATATGGACAACTGATATATTGTCTGTCTTAGGTTTTATGCCAAGAAGAAAACGACAAATCTTTTAGCTGAGGACCCTGCTCATCCCAACCAATAGGTTTCCTTACCCTTCCTACACCACAGTGTTTTGAAAACCTGACTCCACTTTTGGAACCAAAGTTGTGCTTACATTGCTGATTATTAACTCTGATTTGAGTATGGACATGGTGGGTGTTTCAGAGCAATATGTCTGGTAACAACCCTCCATGTGTTCTGTGGCCTTACATAACCTTCTGACCGACCGTTATGTTTGGAGTCTAACCTGAGTGAAGTCAATCTCTAATATAAAAATCTACAATATTAACCTCTCCATCAAAATGTTAAAGAATGCATGTAAAGTGCTTATCATTGCAACTAGCACATGTTCAACACTAAAAATTATAGGCATTGATAACAATGAATATGACCATGTTATAATCCTGTATTTCCCTCATGCAGATATTGCCAATGGCTTCCATTCACACTAAATCTTTGTGCTTCTCTTGATGATGTATTGGATTAGACCCCACATTTAAACATTAAAACCTGCCTATTCCTTGCTGTTTTCATTATTTTCCTTTTTGCTATGACAAAATGCCCAATAGAGGCAATCTAAGGAAGGAGAGGTTTATTTTGGCTCATGGATTGAGGAACTCATGTCCATCATGGTAGTGAAGTCATGGTAGCTGGACCGTGGGTTGGCAGAAACTTCCTGCAGATGCTCATTACATGGTGCTGACAGGAAGCAGAGAAATTGGTCTCAAACATGCCAAACCATAACCTTCAAGCCTCACCCATACAGTTTTATATCTGCCAGTTAGGTCCCTTGCTTGAAACGTTCCACAGCCTCACAGAAATCTCCATGAACTGAAGACCAAGTATTTAAACACATGAACCTCTCTATGTGGTGGGGCCAAGGTGCCAGGAAAGAGGAGCCGTCTTCAAACCATAATTTATGCTAGAGGATTTCTGAACTAAACAGTTATTTATTGTGGAAAGACAGGAGTCATCAGAAATGACTCTAAGTCCGCTCAAATTAGACTATACAGGGATATGGGAGGATAATGCCATGTTCCAATTAGTCTTGAGAAAAATGTCAAGTTAATTCTATTTAAATAATACATACATATACTACCCCAAGTATATTTTCTATATTCTTTTAATTTTTGATTCTTATATTCAGTGACTTTTATATTAAGGAAATATTTATAAGGTAAGATTACTTATTAGTTTTGAAAGTTTTGGTAGCAATTGTGTGAAACACGTACAGGTTTATTTATGCTAGCACTTACAGAGTGATTTAGTGAATGATGTGGGAAGTAAGCGAGGTGGTGGCATTTCATTTCAACAAATAGTTAGAAATCACTGGGACCTACAGCTGAACAAAGAGAACTGACCAAAAATGGAAGAGCAGTGGGTTTTTGTGGTGGCTATTCCAGCCATGATATATTATGTTCTTTTGCATTTTTGTTTATTTAGTTTGACAGAGGATATAAAAAGGTGCTTTTGATTAAGCACCTCTACATCTTACATTTATATAGTGTCTTTCATCTCAAAAGCATAATAAACTATGTTTATACAGCTTTATAAACTACATACAGAATTAGCCTTTTCTTTACCAGGTATGGTAGAGAACTGTCTGTAACCAGCACTCTGGTCCACACAGGGCAGGGGGCACCAAGACTATGCTTACCAATGTTGATTCGACTTGTGAAGAATGTGCTAAAATCATTACTAATTGGTAAATTCTGGTTTGTTCCATGTATTTTTGGGAAAGTGTTAACTGATATTATTAACACACTCCTGTACTAGTTAACAAATGAATCTATTTTTAGATAGTGTATCTTGCTGGAACTGTGTGAGATAGGTTTTATGAAGTTTGGAAGTTCTTATTCTGAATCACTACCTCATGTTTCTCTTCTTGATTAAAGAAGTGGTAACAGTAAATTCTTCATTATATATTTACTTAAGCTTTTCAAAAATAGTTTGTGTCATAGCTAGATACAGGTATCAACTTGATACTGAAGGCTTAGAGCTCTGGGTATATTTGGAAAGAACTGGTAGTCGAGCTAAGCCTCTAACAGGCCAATAGGAGATTGTCTGATTGGTGGGGAGGTCCAACCCATGGTGGACATGACTAGTCCTAGGTAGGTGAACTGGTTAAGGAAATTAGCATCTTTGGTATATTTGGCCAGACATGCTGATCTGGCAAGTAAGGATTCTCCCTCTTTCCTGGGGATATGGTATGATCACTTCCCTTGATCTCTGGCATTGGTGTGAGCTCTTCCACCAAGCTGGACAAGTAACTATAACCAAGAATTATAAGCCAGGATAAAACTCCTTGTTCCCTTAAGCCATTTGGTGGTGAATTTATTAGCAACATGGAGAGTAACTGCAATATTTTGTGTTTCTTGTGTTTATAATGGAGAAAACAAAGGTGTGTGTGTGTGTGTGTGTGTGTGTGTGTGTGTGTGTGTGTATGAGAGACAGAGAGAGAGAGAGAGACAAAGGGAGAGAGAGAACTAGCTATAACAAATATGAGCTTAAAACTTAAATATGCAATAGTATTTAAATTTATATTAAGGCAATTGTTATGCTTTGAGACTGCAATACCACTGAAATCTGTGTTGAGGGTTAAAGGTTAAAGGCTTGGTTGCCCTTGAGAAATGGGATGTTCACCTTATCATAGGGCTAGTCCATTGATAAGGTCACAACTGAATTAGCTATTAAGAAGTCAGGTCTTGCTCACCCTGGGTCAGGCTGACCTAATCTCTCCCCATCCCAAGGCCTTTGGGCCTTCGGAGGGGAGGGAGTGGTGAGATTGTAAGAACCTGAAGGTAGGAAGGTTCACCATTAGACATTCTACTCAAGGCAGGATTGCTGCATCCAGGAGCTCATTGTGGTGGGACTTGTCCTTCCCAGACCTGCATAATAACTGACATACCAACATACCCCCATAGACTACCAAGGAACTCAGGAGAGTTGGGAACACATAGTGGAAACCTGTCGGTCTAAAGCTGGATGAGTGAAGTGAAATACCCTTATCAGTAGGGTGGCCTGAAGAGAGGTAACCTGATATACCACAGATGCCTGAACCCCCACAGGAGTAGACAAGCCAGAGTGAACCCTGGAGTCCACAGACACATAGGTGTAGGAGGGTGAGGAGTGGGAGGATTGATGAAGGGAAGTGGGGGGAATATAGTAGGGAGGGAGATGGAAGGAAGCAGGGATAAATATTCAACATGCTTATAAAAGTAGAAAAATAATGTTGTTTGAAACAAAGAAACAGAAAAGAAGTGAGGTCTCCTTTGTGGAAGCGTATCTGGGACATGCCCTTGGATAGTATGTTTTGCCCCCTTCCCCTCCCTTTCATTCTTCTTCCCAGTCATCAGTAGGTGTGGAACTTTACTATCCTTTCCCTGCCAAGGTATTCTGATTTATGTCAGAAACAGAAATGGTAGCTCTAGCTGACCATGAACTGAAATGTCTGCAACTCTGAACCAAGATAAACCTTCCTTCCTTTAATTTGATTTGTTCATGTATTTCATCTCAGCAATGAAAATGAAAATGACCAACACAGCTATCTATATTAGAGATTATTTTAAATGATTAAATATTATCTTGATTTTAGCTAGCAAAATAAATAAAATATTGTAGTTATTGGATATTATTTTGGGAAATCATGCTTATGATAGATTCATTTACTTATAAAGATAATTAAAATGTAGCTTGTTAATAATAAGAATGTATACAAAATTATATTATATCAGCAATGCACTTATTATTATGTTCTTTGTCTTTTTGGGACTGTAAATAGCATTTTGATATTCAATATGAAACATCCTGTCTGTCCTCTCTCTCTCTGTGGATCTCTCTCTAATCTGTTTCTTAGTATATATTGTAGCCTATGAAATCCAGGAGTCTTCTTATCATGATAATTTTAAATTAAATATATGAACCTTCTGAGAAATTTGTTTGATTTTCAAAACTCCAAATATCATTAAGTTGGAACTTAGCAAGCTCTTCTAGGTCTTACAATGTTCCTTAATAGTATAAATGTTACAGCTGCTTTAATCTTTAAAATTTTTTTTAAATATTTTTTTATTATTATTATTTATTCAACTGTGGGCATGTGCGTGTGTATGTGCGCGCGTGTGTCTGTGTGTGTGCGTGTGTCTGTGTGTGTGTAGAACCACGGACGAATTCGCGAACCACCATGGACGCCTCCACCTCCTTCTGCCCCGGGATTCACAGGCTCCGCCCTACCAGGACCAGAAGCGCAGGCCGCCCCGCTTCTGCCTGGCGTCTATACGTGGGATCTGGGAACCGAACTCAGGGTCTTCCGCCTGCAAGGCGGAGGCTTAACCCCTGAGCCACCTCTCCAGCCCCTGCTTTAATCTTTTAAGCTATCTTATTTTTTACTCCATAATATTAGGCATACAGGAATATACAAGGCCTAATGGATTGCCCTTGCTGAAATGAGGATTTTAATGTTCTGTTTATTTACAAAAGATCTATGACATGTTCGTTTGAATGGGAGAACATAACAAATTCAATATATTAGTTTATAAGTACCACAAAGCACTTTATCAATTAATCTATATTTTGGAAACACAAGCCCAAGTCCTTCCTTAAAATGGACCTAGACTGTAGCTGTACAATCCCCTAGTCAGTGCGCCAAGCTTTTATTTATTCAAATTTATGTAAATAGCTATTGACTTGGGTTTGTATTATATTTGTTTAACCTTTAACAACAGTAATTTTTCGGTTTTCATTACGTTGTTCTTCAGCAGCATTACTAAACTCTGAAACGTGAATGCTCAGACTTTAAAATCAAAGGGCTGAAATGGTATTTTTGAAGAAGAAAAGAAGTTGAGTATGGTCTATAGGAATAAAAAACTCATGTGTGCTCTTTCAATCTATTGTGACAGGTATAATTTTAGGTGACATGTAGGTTTATCTTGTTGTTCCCAAAGGTACAACAACCTTATACCTTGTTCACATTGCTTGGTAACCATCAACCCCACTTTCTTTTATAGTCTATTATATTTCTTAGGAAATTGCTTGCATCAGGAACTCCCCCACATAAAATTGTTATGCGTTAGGAAATGGATTATGCCTGTGCACTTGGAAACAGTTGATCCTGCAGGCTAGATTTTAGAGGAAAATAAAAACTGAAAGGAAAATGCATTTTGACAAAGTTGAGTGGACTGATGTGATCTCTCAGTGATCTGTCTTCCACTGAAAAGCCAGGGTTGCAAATGATTGATCCAATCAAGCTTCTCCTTGATTCTAATATCTGTTTTATTTGCAATGATTGTGTTGATTAGAATAAATGGTTCAAATAGCCCAACTAATGTGCTAAGTTCCTGGTGGGAGATCGGTATGGTTTTATACACAGGAAATATGGGAGACAGTAAATAGAGCCTTCTTCAACTCTTTATTTGACTGACTTTATTCTACTTTGTAGTACACTTCTAGTTTCTGTAAATAAGTATGTTTTGCCCAGAAAACAGGACCAAAGTTATGACTGTTTTTATAATACATCTCTTTTTTGCACAAATATCCTACTTGGCATATAACAGAAAGTGAATATAATCTGGAACAGACAACATTTGGTAGATTTAGTCTGACATGACTATTGTGCTTTGTAAAGTGATTGACAATCTATAAAAGCCCAAGTATCTTTGTTTAGCAGTCAAATTCATGTTATTTGTCACTGCTGTGACCAATAGCCCCGAATTTATTGTTTCCTCATGTGTAACAAATGTTTACCTCTGCCGTATGATGTTTGGGATGATCATGTATTCTAGTCTGTCTGCTTCGGACATGATTTAGATTTATGATCCTTTCAAAATGATTAATGAAATTAGCTTCACTTTAATTGTATTGTTTTAGATAAAATACATGGTTCTATCACTCCGTATTCTCTAGAGGACTGAGATATTTTAGGTTTAAGTACAGTTTACAATTTATTTTTCTACTTTTACAAGCATGTGGAGTATTCATCCCAGCCTCCATCCCTCTCATTCCTTCCTTCTCTTCACTAGTCCCTCCTACTTCCTCTTACCCTTCTGCCCATAGATTTCTTAATTATTATAGATGCAATAAATATTTGGGCACATTTTAAATTTTAATCATTCTGAGGTGCAATTTTGGAGTTGAATGAGCTCAAAGTTTCTGAAAATTTTCACTTTCAACGGTCAATGAAGCCTGGTTGGATTGTGTATTTGAGCCTGTGTTCCTGTTGATTTCCTTAGGTAAATCTCAACAAGATGCTTCTTTTGAATATATTAAACTCTGAATCTAAAGCATTATCTTAGAACTGATTATAAATGACTTTTCTTAGACTTTCCCATAATGATCCACAGCTATGAAAGAACCATGAAACTTAAGTGAACTCTTTATATCCTATGTGCTCAGTCATCCATGAATCCCTTCTTTCATGGTTGTAATGTTGCTAGAAGAGTTTAGTTTCTGCAAGGGGACCTATGCTCTCCAACAAAGTAAGTATTAAAGGACTGGCTTGTGTATTGAGGAATTTTCAGATTTGGCAATCATTGTGTTTATTCCTTTGTACTTTCTGAGATGGAGTTCTGATATTCACCAGGAACAAGTCTGGAATATCTGCCTGATAGGGTTTCTTTCACTTATGTTGCCCCACAATGTTGCTTCCATCCATGGCTTTGTCTATATTTCTTTGACAATTTATTGCAATTGGTATTCAGCAGTCCAGCTGGATAGTAAACATTTATTTTCTCCTTTGGCTTAGGGTACGTAGCTTCTGTCACAGTTAATATAAAACATAGGCATCTTCTAAAAGAACAATACTCTTCCAAAAGCCTGAAGTTCAAACACATTCCAGTTCTTCTCTCTTTCTGCTTTTAGTTTAGTTATAAGAGTACAGAGAAGGAGCAAAGTGCAGTTCTTAAGATGCTGGCAAACATTCTATTCTTGTCTCTCTGTGGGACGAAGGAGGTTTGGGTAGTTTCATAGGTGCCAATAGTACCTGTGGCTATTAGAGATGCCTGCTGTTTGTCACATGAAACGAATGTGTCAAAAATGGTGAAAATATTGATTGGATAAATTGGAGCATTGTTAAGGGAGAGTAGAATATGACTTAGAAAAAAAATCATTAAAACTCTTTTAAATTGTGATGCAGCAAATGTTCGAATGAGAAAAAGGACTATTTCCTGAAAAGTGCTCTTTAATATGTCTTTAAGGCCTAGAATAATAATTAAAAACTTGATACTGACTAAAACTATGCAAATAATGTAAAAAGCATGATTTGTCCTCCAAATCTGTGTTTTTGTGCCTCATGAATTATGCACATTTATGTTCAGTACATTCTAAAGAGAAAAATAAAGAATTTGAAAAGATCCAACAAAAGGAAAAAATAGCCTTAGAGATGAGAGAATAGGAAATGAATGCTAAATGTTGGGTATAGGAAAGTTAATAAGAAATATATTCATTATTTATAAAATTATGATATATATAACAGTCAAATAGCAAAATAGGCTATCTTGCTTTTTAAAAATGCTATTGAGAATAAAAAGGATTATTTTCAAAATTGTGAGCAGAGTAAAAGAAGTGAAGGAATAATGTTGAGATGTCTAGACTCTGGCAACAACAGAAAGCCATTACTACTCCTAAACCTAAAGGATCAGGGAAAGCAATGGATGATTCCAGAGTCCAGGACCCACTGGAGTCATAGAGAAGAGGATAAGATAGGCAGAGATGCTTAACCCTCCCCCCCCACCAGAACTCTGGTGATGCGTTAATGCAGGGAAGGAGACACATCTCCTCCAGCCTTCTCACCTCCAATTTTAGATTTCCTATTGATGCCCTTCCTTAACTGACTGGGATTCTAAAAACAGAGGGGAGAGAAGGCTGAAAATCAAAACAGAACTGTTTTGTGCAAAACAGAACTTAGAGGATGGAAGCACTGCGGTGGTAATGAGGGGCAGGGAGGTGAGCAAGCAGAGAACACTTGGCACCAAGAGATATAACGCTCTTTGTTTCTTAAACATTAGTATGTTTCCCATTTTAGAAAGAAAGAACCGGAATGTAGTCATGTTTAAACAATTTTCTGCAGGTCATAGAGCTACTGAAATCCAAACCACTGAATTGAATGTGTTTTTTACCCAATAGTCAATATTCAGTATTACCATTCCAATAATAACAATTTTCACTTTGGAGAAATTCTCAAAAATTAAAATTTAAAGGAAATATACATGGTGAAATAATAATTTCTCCTTGAGGAAATATATCTAAAGTAAAGTGAAAATGAAGCCAAAAGGTCCGTATTATGCAGACATTTTGTAGGAAAAGTCAGAAAATACTGTTCTATTCTTTCCTCCTGTTGCATACTTTATTTCTTATATTCCTAGCAAAAGCCAAGGATTCATATCACATCCACACTGAATTAGTTTTTGTATGCTCAGGGCCATAGGCATGAATGTTTCTGCAAATTGGATGGAAAGAGCATTACAGTGCTCCAAAGGCTCACAAGTCAGCTTGCATTTATAGCACAGTCTGGCCCGGAGCCTGAACTGTCTGCTTGGAGTGTGTGAGTACGAAAGAAAAAAGTCCGATAGCTTCCTGTTTCATACTTCTACCTTAAATAGAAATGGAGAAAAGGTTGCAATATTGAATTATGTATAGTACTTCCATAATCCATTTTAAGATGACAATATCATGTAAATGGGTTTTGATAAATAACAGTGAATGAAACTTTCTGAAATCAAACAGAAACATGCTTCTATTACACGATTTAAACTCTTTCATGCATCTGTTTCTTGGTGGACATGTGTTCAGTACATTGTAGAAATCCACCGCTGTGCAAAAGTAAAGGTTTGATCAACTCAGCCCAGTGTTACATTTAATACAAAGTAGAGTTAGTTCTTTTTACAGTTTGCTTTCCAATATTCAGTGTCAGAATGTAGCAGCTCAAGAGGATGGAAAGTCAATGGTCATCACTAAGCATCACATGAGATGCTTCATTAGAGATTTTGGAGATGAATCAGGAAAGGTGGACGGCCAGATAGATAATGTTTCTGTCAAGTGGTACTAGCATCATTGCTCAAAAGAGGAAGGAAATGGGAATCACGTTGTCAAAAGAGAGCAGAGCAGAAAGCACCAACAAATCACTATGGCAGGAGGAAATATAATTACTATTAAAAGGAGACATTTAAAAATGCTCAGAATAAGAAATCTGAAGTGGTTCCAGGGTCATTGTAGAAGAGGGGGCAGAAAGAAGGTAAGAGCTGGATGAGAGGGAGCGTGACTGTGAAATGACACTGAGGAGCTGCAGCCCGGATAATCCTGAGCTCACAAAAGCAACCGTTGCTGACCCTGGACCCACAAAGGCTGCATAGGGCAACAATAAGTTATGGGCCTGGGGAAGAGTTCATGGAGTCCTACCACATACTGCTGAACCACTGGCAACTAAGGAGAGGCAGGGGCAGAGCATCCAGCTGTGTTCCCACTGATGAGCTTGCCAGGCTTCAGTCGATAGTTTCAACCCCGTGACCACACAGTCAGCTCTGGTCAAATTCAGTGGGACACAGAATGATGTCAAATGTCATGAAGAAGTGGGGCTGGCAGGGGTAGAAGGAAATAAGAACAGATGCGTGGGAGAGAGATCAATATAGATATGAATATATGTATATGTTTATATATAATTGACAAAAGGGGATGAAGAGGAAAGAGGGAAGAAAAGAATGAGGGAAAGAGAGAGAGGGAGGGAGGGAGGGAGGGAGGGAGGGAGGAAAACATAAAAGATAAAGGTGTGATAAGAAATGATTTTCACTCAGAAGGACTAGCATGGACCAGACGTGGTTGTAGGGGTGGTTGAATCTTGTAAGCATATTAGTCAGAATATAATCTGGTGAGTTTCGTTTAAATATAGCCAAAGAATGGTGGAAGACCTTAAAGTTTCCCAAAAAAGTAGACATTTTGTATTCAGGGTGTTGGTAGAAGTCAAGTCAATGTTATCTCCTCTTTTATATCCCATTACTACAAAGTAATTTAGTCTTGAAATAGACAGTATTCCACAAATTAGTTTTTTCCAAAATGTATGAATAAGTCCTATGGAGCCTTCTGAACCTCTAGGGCTCTGTGGAGATCTCATGACAATGAAGTAAAATGCCAGGGCTCCAAAATGCTTTTACACATGACATTTATTTCAATGCATAATGAAATTATTTTCATTGGGCATCTTCCTATCATTCTTTCATATTGGAAGATGGGTTTTAGATCTCTCTAATTTGCACGACTATGAACACATTTAATCTTGCTGTACTGCAGATGTATGCTTACAGCTTATCCATAGATATCCAGATTTCTTTTGTTGTTGTTCAGTATGCCTACACTACATAAGATACGTCAAAATGTGCCTGGTATTCACACTGAAGCCTCTGGCAATCACAAGACACACTAGTGAAGTAACATCTAGGGTCCTGCAGCTATTTCTAGATTTGTAAAGCTGAAGTCAAGTCAAGTTTATTATGGAATCTAACCTCTAACCCCTTATATACCATGATACAGAGGAGATGACATTGGGCAGATAAATGGCATCATATATATTGCAACATAGATTACAGCCATGGTGAGCTCAGTAGTAGGTGGGGCCACCACCAGCACAACCCCGACAATCTTCGAACATGCTAATATATACCAATATGTCTTAATGTCCTCAAGAGAACAGGAAGAGGCACGCAGAAAATACCTTGTCCTCTGGCCAGTTTCAAGGTAGGACTAGCCCCACCCTGGCTCCTTCCAGGAAGGCCAGCGGGAGGCAGGTCTCTTCAGTTGGCACAGGACATTGCCTGCTACCACTTATGGCCACGAGTGTCCAGCAACCACCTCAAGAAACTAAAGCCTTACCAAGATCCTTGGAGGCAAGGGATTGGCAGCCACAGTAGTGTTCCTATGTTTAAGGGGAACACGAGAAAGGGTTCAGGGAAATGCCACTGGGTCCTTGTACGTCATCGGAGAGGAGGACCAAGAGGAGAGTTAGGCATACACAATAAAGGACTCTCTGGGAATTGGGGGGGGAGGCACTGGGAGATAGGGAGGGAGAGAGGGAGGGGGAGCAGGGGGTTTGGGGGGAGGAGGAAGGGGAGAGGGAACTGGTCTACCTATTAAGTTTGTATGAGCGGAAATAATAATAAAAAATGTTAAAAAAATTAAAAAAAAAAGAAACTAGAGCCTTAGGCTTCAATGTTCACTACAATTCCTCCCTTTCTTTTAAAAAGAAGCCATATCAGGACATATCAAATTCTAGAGGTTATAAACCTTATTATAATAACTATTATCTACCTATCAAGGCAGAGCTCATAGACCAAAGCTTTCTAGTAAAACTTGTGCTTAAAATCCAAGGGAAAAGCCCATTAACCAACGATTTAGGCAAAAATGAGCGTGACTGATGCATATAATCTGATTTATAGCAATATCAATCTTGCACTCAGGTTTTCAGGATTTCAGATACCACTTAGATGAGCCTTAGTCTTTTCCCATGTTTTAACTGGGTGAAAAGCAGAACTTTAGAGAATTCTCTTCCTACCCTTATGGCAAAAAACAAATAACACTGCAATTCAAAACTTGATTTTGACTCATCAGAGAAATGAAATGCAAGTTAAAAAAGAACACAAGACAGGTGTTTTAACCTGCTAAGCCATGGTGCTCACACCACCCAAGAAGGGGCTCCAGGCTATGCCATTGAGTCCTGAACCTTCACTAGGGTGGAGGACTCAGAGGGAGGTTTGGCATTCACACAAAAGGATGCTTCAGGGGATGGGAGGGAGGAAAGGGGAGGTACTGGGAGAGGAATAGAGAGGGAGGGTGAAAGGAAGGGGGGAGAGTGCAATGGGGGATGACTGAGGAGGGGAGGGGAGAGGGAGAAGACAGGGGTACCTATGAGTTTGAATGATTAGGAAAAAAAATAAAATGTTGGAGAAAAATTTTAAAAAATTAAAAATAAAAAAAGTGAAAAGGGACACAAAAGCTAGAGTGGGACAGGTGGTCGCACGGGAAAACAGAACCTCAGTATTAGTTTATCTGGGGGCATTGCTGCCTGTGGTCCTTCATACTAGCGCAAATATTCAGCTAGAAATTTTAAACAGACTGTTAACAGGTTGCAGGGAAGTGTGAAGGTTCTGGAAGACAGAGATGGGGGGTTTACTGACTGGGCGAAGAAAGCAGCAACTAGGGTCAACATCCATTCAGATTCACCTTCCTTGCTTCTTACTACTGTTACTTTCTTTTTATTGTGAAACAGCATTCGGACGCAAGCAACTTAGGGAGAAACAGCTGTTTATTTAGCTCACAGCTCCAGAGCGCCTGGTACAGTTCATTTACAGCAGGAATCACACGGCTGAAGACAGAAACAAAAGTTCAGTTCAGGTCAATGCAACCATTAGGAGGCGGAGAAAGCAAGGATGATAAGGAATGTAAGGGCTGATCTATGGAACCTAAGCCCACCCACTGTGCTGCCTTCCTCCAGCAAGGCTTCACATCTGAAAGGTGCCTTAAGCCTCCCAAACATTAACACCACCTAAAAAGTCAAACACATGAACTTATGTCCCACCTCACACGCAAACCATAACACCTTACTAAAGAAATAAAGCCCTCAGCCTGAAGGGAGGGATTGAAAAACTTGTGGGCAGCATGTGCTGGTAGGAATTCAATGCCAGTCAGGGGAGAAGAACAGAGAAAAGAAAAAAAATGCATCTTGGAAAAGACTAGAAGGGCTGGATGGCTGCATCTCCAGGAAGAACAGCATCACTTGTGAGTGTTGCACTTCTAAATCAAGGTCCATAGTGCCTAGCTAAGGCTGTGCTCGCCAAAATGTCAGAAGACGTCCCTTCCTTATTTCTTCTCTAACACAAGCAGTGAGTATAAATAGAGTCAACATCTGATGAAGTTGGAAGAGGAGGACCAGGATTCTCTTAGGAAACTTCTCAAAAAGAAGACTCAAGGCCAAACGGGAAGGACCATAGCCAGCCTGGAGCTGGCATTGAGAAACTATGATTAGGCCACACTCTGTGTACAAGGTATTATATCTCACAAGAGAATGGACGACTGCAATGAATCCAGGCCAATCGTAATGACAGAAATCATTACTTCAAAACCATTTCTGCCTAGATTAACAGAACTTCCACATGGATGGCCTAGCCAAAGGAAACATGTTCATTTCTATATTAACAAATGCATTTTTATCTAAATAGCTGTGATAATAGCTAGTCAACATATTAGGGTTTCAGCAAAATCTAAGAGATGCAAGGAAAGTCAATGAAATACAGCTAAAACAGACAACTTTATCATCTCAGTGGGATTTATAGAATGACTTAGGCTTTGAGGATATCAGACTATTGGAAAACTTAAAATAATTATGACCAAGTGGCAAGAGCTCAAGTGCACAAGATATACAATATGCTAGTCTAGGTACATGATCTAGACAGAGCAGATGGAAATGGTAGGAATAAAATGAAAACACTGCATTTTAAAATGAAAGTAATAGAGATGAAGCAAGTTTGAAGCAAGTTTGTAGACGTCTCAGTAAAAATGAGAGGCAAAGTAGAAGACAGAACAGTAGTACTTCTTTAAACTTAAGTGGTGCGTGTGTGTGTGTGTGTGTGTGTGTGTGTGTGTGTGTGTGTGTGCACATGTGTGTATATGTAAGAGGTAAAAAGAGCATGTGATCTGAGGTCCAAGTCCTGTGACATTGTCACACATACACAATTAAATTCTGGGATATGAGTAATTGAAATCTTGAAAGAAAACATGAAAACCAAACTAGATAAAAAACTTTTAAGAAGTAATAGTTGAAAATATTTTAACACTCTGTAACAACTACTAAAACGCAGATCTAAGAAACCAGTGAAAGGAAGGTAAGGTAAACACAAAAGGATCCATCAGCAAAAACCAAATGGAAAGAAGAAACCCTGAGGGTAACCATATAAAAAAGGTTCAATT
This sequence comes from Typhlomys cinereus, assembly GCA_023101885.1. Lineage (NCBI taxonomy): Eukaryota > Metazoa > Chordata > Mammalia > Rodentia > Platacanthomyidae > Typhlomys > Typhlomys cinereus. The sequence goes on along the minus strand of JALPQD010000308.1, from coordinate 2,020,722 downwards.
CTTATAAAAGAAAAGGAATTGGAGCCTTCATGACAGGTCACTCATCTGTAACCATATAAGCAATAGGACGGCAGACTGGCATCTTGAAAGTGTTGGAGAAAAAGAAATCTCTTGAAACAAAGTTGGGCATTTACTGAAAGTATTCTTCAGTAGAAAAGGGGAAAAAAAGTCTTCCTCAAGAAACAAAAAACCCCCACAGGAATTCACTCGGAGAATAAATAATGCATATGGAATATTAAAGACCGTTTCTCAGCACAGAATAGTTCTGAGGTTGGAAACTGAAACATAGACTAGGAAAGGAGAAGCATCAAAAATAGAAAATAAAATCATTTTTAATTCATCTAAAGGAATTTTCAAGCTAAAGTAGTAATGATGCATTGAGCTTCATAGATTATGCAGAATGGAGATAATGTGACACATGATCTACATGACATATGGTAGAAGAATTGGGAGGGAATTTCTTTGGAGTATATTGCTGGGATGGCCTTTGCTGTGTAAGCAACAAAATAACATTTAGAGGTTGAGTGAGTTTGAACATTTATTTTTATAAAATCTGCAAGATCATTAAAAATGTTCAATAATAAAAGATAAGGAAGTTGACTGAGTTAATAAAAGTGGATAACTAAAAAGTATGTACAGGAATTAAAAAAAGATTAGAAAGAGAAAAAAATGGAGTATTTGGAAAAATGGTTCAATTGTAATTCATCCAAAAACCTTCCTTAATCACTTTTTATGGAAATGGTCTAAATACAAGATTAAAAAGCAAACTTTGTCAGATTAGATTAAAGTCACCTACCCATGTTATCTATGAGAAATGCTTTAGGTATAAAGAAGCATTTATGCTAAAAAGAAAGGGATTGATAAACTCAGCTATACAAACACTAACCAAAGGAATGGCAAAGTGTTTCTATTAATTTTGGTCTGCACAGACATAAGGATAAAGAAGTTATTGGTTCTGAGGCAGAGAACCATCACAGATGATAATGTACTCCATTTCCCAACAAGTTCATTGACAATGTGGCTTCAAAATATGTGGAGTGTAATCTGTAGTCCTGTAAATGAAAACACATTGTTATTACCATTTTGAATCTCAACATCCTAACTCGGTAACTGATAGAAGTAGAAAGCAGACATATAGACAACCTGAGCACCATTATCAACCCACTTAATTCACTTAACATTTACAAAACAATCTAATGAACAGTAGACTATGAACAGATGTGCAGGAAGCATTCACCAAGAACAGATCCTGCTTTAAAACTCACATCAATAAATGCATCACTTAACCCATCTTTGTTGGATCAGATAGCCTCTAAGAAATTCATGGACACACCCGGCAGACAGTTTCAACTAGAATTGAAAGGCTGCTAAATCTTTTAAAGGGAGGAAGAAGACTGAGAAGACCATATCCTATAGAAAAGGTAAACTGCTTCGGAGAGCATAATCTAGAATCCAGAGTGCAATGCCAAAAGTTCCATTAGAGAATTATTCCTAGGCAGTTTGGGCATCTATATATCAAGGAACTGATTTTGTATATATAAAAAATGGGCATGGACTGCCCATCAGTGGACAAAGAGTTGAGTAAAGAAGATCCCACTCTCCTTTCTGGCATCAATCCCAAATAGTCTTTCAGGTTGGCTCAGTATCTCCTGAGATCCTCCTTCCTCCAAGCAGAATGGTAGTAGGCCAGCTATTGTGGAGATCTTGAGCAAGCAGACATCACTGTAACAAGTTCTGGACAGTGCCCCTGTCATGAAAGGAGGATGAATTGTTCTTGAAGAGTCAGATAGGAAAAAGCTTGAAGCAGATCTCATGTGTGCCTCAAGTTAATTTCCATAGCAACATCTTAGAAGTTAAGTTGTGTCTGTAACAATAGAAGATTTTTGAGAATTTTCGCAATGTATTTTTCATAGCAGAAAGACATGCACCACAGGGAAGAGCAGGAATAGTTGTCATTTGTGTCAAAGATGGGCACAATGGGTATCTTTCATCCTTCATTGAGAAGGTGAAATCTGTTGTTCTTTTTTTAGTTGGACATGACCTGTCTTAGGTGACTTTCTTACTAGGAGTAAGTGGTAAAAGTAAACATTAGTTCTGTAAATTAAGTAATAAGAACATGTCTCCTGGACCACTTTTTCTAGAAAATATTAACAAAGTTGCCCTAATATTGGCATCTGTGATGGAAATCATATAAGCCATGTATTGATGACATCTTTAAGAAAGAATATGTATCCAGACTATGTATCTAGCCATTTTATCATATGTACAAGATGTATTCATTGGCAAGATATTTAAGAGTCTGACCTCCAGCCAGAGAAACATGTTATGTACAGTGGGTGGGGTTTCCCACCCCAGCTTAATCAAGGTAATCCCCAACGGGGTGTCCAGAGGCTCTTTTACAGATGAGTCTTTGTAGATTTCATGAAGTTGACAGTTGAGATGAACCTACTATCTTATTCTATTATATTCACATTACCACTTAATTGTGGGAAGTGGTTGTATGGGAAAAGTATATGGATTTCCTGGAGCAACTGACTCTGTGGAGACTTCGCCTTTAATGAAGGCCCTCAGATATTTCATCATGTAAATCTATGAAGGACTGAATATTGAAACTTATCCATGATTAGAAATCAGACTAACAACTCACAAGGTGCGGAAAAGATGACTTTGTCCATGTCCTGTTATACGTGAAGTCAAACATATCTTCCACATATTTACTTTAATAAAGATTGCATTTCAACTTTGAAAGATTCAACTATTTTAAATTGTAGTGTGCTTACCAAATTTTAGCTTTATTGTATTTTTATTTGCTATATATGTGGGTAACAAATGATAGTGGAATATTTAGTATTTTCACAAACAGTTTTAAAGATAAGTACTGTAATTTTCCTCACAAATTATTATCATTTTCCCAGTTTCAGTTTGTTGGTATTGCACTGTGATGCAAAGCAAGAGCTGTCTTACATATGTAATCATAGGTTATGTGGATTTCATCTTACACATACTATACCAATTTGATATTAAAACTTAGATGAGTTTTGCCTATAAAATTAAAAACAAGTCTTTGAGATAATATTTGTTATAAAACATTTATAAATATAATTTCAAAATGTTTTACTAGAATACATGGGAACGTTATTAAAAACATGAAAGACCTTCTCAAATCCTATTCTGTGGATTGATACATTTCACATAAAAGGACCAGTTGGGAATTTTTTGAAAATACTTAAATATCTGGTGAGTAGACAAATGAGTAAAGCATGAGGTGACAATTCACAGAAGGTGAAAAACTAGTCATCATTCAGTTTCTGGAAATCTGTGAAGTTATTCAACGTATGCATGTTTTAGTATCATGAAATGATGAAAGGTATTGTTATTTATATTATATGGACTTGAACCAAGTCCACCTAGAGAAATAGTTATATATCAATGGAGGCTGTACCTTCAGAGAGTCTCATGAGTCTGTCTTGTCTTTTTGCATGAGTTCTATCTGATTTGCCTTTGATGATATGTGCCTGACCACTTGCTGGAGCATGAATCATTGAGTGTACCCTAGAGGAAAACATCTTCCCTACCCCCAATTGGGAGTGACCCTCATCAGTCTCATGGGGAGGTGTGGGGGCCACCTGAGTTCATTCCTCTTTCATGATATGTAGGGAGGACAAATCCCATGGAGGTCATATGGAAATTTACATAGCTTCTGTGCGCTCATGGATGCACAATTCTGTCATATCCAGAAGATAATGGCCACACTCATGATGCCCTTCACTCCGTTCCAATCTTACCACTCCTTCCACCATGTTCCCTGAGCCATGGTGGGTGGGTGAGTGACTTATGTGGTCTGTTTAGGGGCAAGCAGACTGCCATCCCTTATTTTCTGCACATCTGTCAATTGGGGTTTTCTCAAGCAAACACCTTCCATTGTGGAAGGAAGTTTCTAGGTTGAGTGCTAAGTGCTCCTCCGGTGTATGAGAATAGTGACAAATATTTAAATGGCAGTTTGACACAGTGTTTTTACAATGAAATCTCGATGGTTTGCAGCCCCCCACTCAGGCTCATTTCTGCCCTTTTCATAGATTCTTGTTCAGATGTACAATACTGGGAATGTGATCCCTGCTGAAAAAATGGGTCTTAAGTCCAATCAGAAAAACTGTTTATTGCCCACCTTAACTTTCATGTCTATTACACTGATGTTCATCTTTTACCATGGTGATCATTATTGCAGCTTGAAACTTTCATGAATTAATAAGTCTATGGATTACTTCTCTTTTCCAGAAACTTGCATAATACTTTCTGGTACTTTGAAAGCTGTTCAACAAGGACAAAATTTCCATATCAGTTCTAGCTGATGTTTGTCATCTGGGTCTTGTAATGAACACGTGCACATAGCCAGTAGTTCTGTAGGGCAACCAAGAGCAACGACAAAAGCTTATACTTTTGTGGAGGGGGAAGCATGAAGGCATTAAGAGAAACTCCATACGACTCTAGATTGGATGAAAAAGAACAGTCATAGCACACAAAGAAAAATGCTCTGTAAGATAATTTTTTCATGAATCATAATTTATCTGATCTCTTTCACTTCATAAAAAGGTCAGTAATTTTAGACTAAACAAAGGTAGACCAAAGTTAGAATATCTCTTCTTAGATGCACAGATAGGAAAGTTACAAGCTTTCAAGTAGTGGTTTTGCCTCTTCCATTCTGCAATACAAGATTTATAATGGAAGGGAAAACACATCTTTTGTGCTGTATCTTGTCAGTTAGAATCTATTTTTTTGAATAATGTCAATAAATTTTCTCTTGGAAAATTCTGTTCTTTCCTCAGAAAAACTTGAAGTTGTTTTCTATCCCAACTACCATTCCCTACTTCTCAAAGTTTATCTTTCACGGAAATTAAACAGTGTCATTGAGAAGAATGTAACAAAGGATCCCAAGCTTAACTGTGGTAGTAAATGTTAGAACCAAAGCTATAAAGGAGTGAAGAAAAAAGGCAATTACTATTTGTAACTTCTGAGTCAGTTTGGAAGATTTCAAATAATGGTTTGTTAAGTATTTTGTTTATGTTAACTGGCCTAGAAAACTCTGACTAAGCTTCAGGGAAGCACTTTTATTTATTTATTTTTTTAAGTTTACTATCCCACATTCTAGAACTTGTCTTGGAGAATAAATTTCAGTTATTTTTCACTTTGCCCTAGTTTAATTTTGATTGCACTAAATACATAATATTTTTTCTGTTGGCATTCATAATTCTTCAGAAATAATGGTAGATTTTTAGTTTCGAAATCCACAGACTTGTGAAATATTCTTGTTAAATTTTAAACTTGAGGCAATGAAGGCTAAAGAATTAACTGCAAAAAATACAGTGTAGAAAGAAAGAGTCACTGAAACATACCTTTAAACTGAAATCCGAAAAACATATATCAAGAGAAGAGCTATATATATACAAGGAATCTTTCTGATAAATTATAGAAAAGTAATAAAATGGAAGCTTATAGATTGAGAGACATATGAGCCAATTGTGATGTATAGAAGTTATTAGTATTCTAATTCAAACAAGCTGTCACAGTAAGTGATGTAATTATAACAAGAAACCATTCTATCTTTGAAAAGAACATAATAAATGTGGGAAAATTATGATATATTACACCAATGAGTTCTACTTTTTATTTCAGTGTTTTCAAAAATAATACAAGTAAAAAAAAAGAAAGAAGGCAGGTGGTGAGTTGATTATTTTTGAGACGGGTGGTACGTGAATAGGGATTGACAGCAATGTGCTATTAATTATTACCAATATTTGAAATTTTTGGTATGCTTAAAAGAATTAGGACAATATCAGTCATTTTGTTTTCCAGTTATTTAATGTTTTTAGTTTCTACATATTCTGTCAAAGTGATTTAAAATATTTTAAAATGTATTTAATTTCAACATTGAACAAGTACTAGTTTAGCTTCATTTATAAGATGGAGATAGGAAGAGAATCCATGAACTATTTCTGTGACTCTCAAATGATAGTGAAAGTCTGAGAGCAAATTACAACTATCATTTTTTATGTTACCACAAGAAATAGGTATCTAATGCTAATTATGAGAATACATTTTTTACCCATTCTAATTTGCTCTTTTTTGACTGGAATTATATTGAAATCAAAGTTGTTTTTTATAATATCCAGACAGATATCTTAGAGGTTATTGTAAAACCACTGACAAATATAAAAATATTGAATACGATAACTGCTATGATAGTTAATTTTTGCATGTCACTTTGATTAGGTCAAAGGCATGCACAAATATGTAGTGAAACATTACATACTGGCAGTGACTGTGAGTCACCCTCACCAGTACTATGAACTTCAACTCACCCACTGATAATCTGCATAGAGAAAAAAAGATTATCTCTCTAGAGAATCCAAAGACCACTCTTTTACATCACTCTTCAGAGTGGAATGATAGTTTCTTCCATGAGTGTCCATGTACTCAATTTTTACCAGTCAAAGTATAACAGGAGGTGTATTTTAGGGTTCTCTGAAGAAACAGAATCTACAGAATGTAATATATATAAATAAGTTTATTAAAAATATCTCACAAGAAAAAAATAGTGTCCCTCAAAATAGCTGCCTTGCTCTTTGTGGAACCAGAATGTTCCACAAAGCCAAACGATCTAAGAAGGTCTCAGGCCTTCTCTGGAGGGTCCAAAATGCTGGGTTCTGAAGTCAGTGAAGAACAGCTGGCCTCTGATGTCAGCGATGAACAACAAACAGCAGCAAGACCTAGAGCGCAGGCTCCGAAGGCAGTGGGAACAGCAGCAACGTGGTGGAAAAGATGAAGCTCTGAGTCAGTCAAGGATGGAGGCAGCAGCAGCAGCAGCAGCAGCAGCAACAACAACAAAGAAGGCCGCGATGCTCTAAAAGTGCACGATGCTCTCAGAGTAGACGCCACAGCAAGTCCACATACGATAAAAGAAGAGCAAGTCCCTCCTCCCTGCACTTCCTATCTGATCCACCACTGGAAAGTACAACTCACTATGGGGTGGGTTTTCCACAGCAATCAATCAAGTACCTGCAGACTTGTTCAGGGGCCATTCCAACCATTAACCTTCCACAGCTGTGTCCCAAACAGTCTGCAGCTGACAAGTTGACACCAAAATGCCAACATTATTCATTATTGGTAAAAGTGAAACAGCATGTAAAAATCCAGGACACAGATCTGCATACTATAAAGATAATTTCCAGAATCCCCTCCAAGCTCTGGAATCTTAGGCTATCAGATTGATCATCAATACAATAGTTATGAAGTTGATGGACAGATAATCTTCAATTATGTTACTTGGACAGGAAAGTCATGGTACAACCTTATTTCTCTATTAAAGGTTGGAATTGACTTATAATGAAAATTAAGTGTTTCGATTTTCATTCAATGCTTAATTTTCATTGATTATTATTATTAATATTACTGATATTAATAAGAATATGTAAGTGCATCAGTCTTGACAGAAAGGATATGAAAAAGTTGAAAAAGGACATGTATTTTTATTCAAGTGCAAGAGAGATGATTTCTACTGGTTGTTGAATGACAGCATGGTTATAAAATATTTTTAAGATGTGACTATAATATTGTTATAGCAAATAATATATTATTGTATTTTTTACCTTGAATTCCTGAGATGAATCCCACTCTATGATGATGTATGTTTCTCTTGATATGTTGTGGCATATATTTTGTTGGTACTATACTGAAGAACTTAGTGTTGATACTTATGAAATATTGTTTTATGAAATATTGGCATTTCTTTTGTGAGATAGCTGCTTGGTTTTTGCTTCAGTGAAATACCTCTATATTTGAGTTGATAACTGCTGTTCCCAATTTGTCATGAGACTACAAAATTTTGCTGTTAATTCTTTAAATAATAGACTTTGGTTTAAATTCCAAATTGATGGTTTGGGAAGAATTCACTAGTAAAACCATCTGTACATGTGTTTTTATGTGTGAGCTATATTTCTCAATTTAATCTGTTATTCATGTCAAGTACATCAAAGATGTCTAGTTATTCTTGAGCTAGTTTTGGCAGGTGTCTTTTTCAGAAAATTTCATATTTTCAGTGTATTTATAGAATTTCAACAAGCTATTGGTCAAGGTATTCCGTTGTAGTTCTTTTTTACTAATGTTAAGTCAGTATTCTCTTCCATTCTCTATTATATGGAGTGAGCCTTGCTTGTTTTCATGTTGGTGATTTTAACTCAATTGCTGATTATTTCAGAGAAGCAATATTTGATTTCATTGGTTTCCTTATTGTTTTTCCATTTTCTATTTACTTTTCCCATTCTGATCTTCATTATTTCCCCTATTGCATTGTAAATTTAGTTTTCTCTCCTTTTTCCAGTTTCAAAAGTAAGGGTTGTATCACTAACCTGAAGTCTTTCACATATTGCCATTGCCCTATCAATCTCTTCTAAGTAGTGCTTCAGATACATTTCCTACATTAGGATTTGGTGTACATTTTCACTTTAAAAAAATTTGTGTGTGTGTGTGTGTGTGTGTGTGTGTGTGTGTGTGTGTGTATGTGTGTCTGGAGGACCAAGAGTGACTTCAGGAATCATCCTGGATTGCTTCTACCTCCTTTTTCCTTCACTCTAGTTATTTCTCAGGCTCCACCCATCAGGGCCAGAAGTGCAGGCCATTTCCACCTGGCACTTTTATGTAGGATCCAAACTCAGGACCTTCTACTTGGGAGGCAGAGTTTCAACCCCTGAGCCATCTCTCTAGTCCAAGACTTTCATTTTTATTCTCAAGGGAAAATAGATTCTCTTGTGATTTCCTATCTGCCCACTGATTACTCTGAATTTGTTACCTGATTTCCTCATATTTGTGAATTTACTGTTTCTTTCAGTTAATTTTTTAAATTCCATCCCATTGTGGTGCAATTCCTAGTGAACAGTTCACTAGAGAGTGTAGCGACAGATGTGAGGTTTCCCTTGTAAATGAGTGAATATCACACTCACCATGGTGTGTTTCCTGTTGTCCTCCTCATCTCAGGCTCTGTGCATTCTTACCATTCCAGTTTTATCTCTGTATTACACTTATCTTCTTGTTTGTTGGTACTTCATTCCCCTAATACTGAAATATAATTTTGAAAACATGTAGTGTATGTGTGCTGGTGAAGATGGAGTCTAGGGCTCTGGGCGTGACAGTCATGCATCTCATCTTTAAGTACTTCTTTGCCTTAGGAATTTTTTTTTTATTTTAGGAACTATGCTTATCAACCCTAGTATTTCCATTTGGCTCTTTCACATCCCTTTTAGTTTTTAATCAATATCGTCTCTTTGTACTCATGGTGTCTTTTTTCAATGAAGATATGTTACATTGTTACTCTGAGAATTTTTAAAGTACAATCTACTATACTACAATTCCTAAGATGAAAGACTCACTATGGGAGCTTGATAATAGAGCTGAAGTTTCACATGAAATGAGCACACACCACTCTTGCTGAGGTGCTTTTGGTGGTGTCCCTCATTATCTCAGGCTCTATTAATTTTCATTATTCTTGTTTTATCTCTATTTTACAGATTGTTTAATATGTAGCCATTGTAATTTCTTTTCTACTTTCAGTTAAGTTCAAATATATAGTCACTCTCACATGTAACTTTTCCCTTACATTTTCTTGAATAGATTGCAGGTGAATCCTTCTTTGTATCAATTACTGCATGTGTGTATTTGTGTGCATGTACATGTATGTTTGTATGTACATGTGCATGCATGCATGTCTCTGTATCATGGGTTTGCATGTGGTTGTGCTTACATGTATGCATACATATGTACTTGTATATGCATGTGTGTATGCTTAAGCTTGAGTGCATATGAGCATGTGTGTGTAAGCATACATATGCATGTTTACGTGAGGGCATGCATAAGTGTGCATGAAAATTGTTTATTTTACATGACACTTTTCTCTACTGCAAACATCTCCCCTCGGGGCTTTTACTTTCTCATTGCTTCACCTTAGCCTGTACCATATTAGCAAAGTCACTTTACCACATAATGTGCCACCTCTGTTAACATCCAGCTAGTGTATAGCTTATATTCTTCTTCTCATGAAACCTCATAAAATTTGCTTACTCCCACAACCCCCTTTGTTTTCCAAAGGGCCATTAAATGGCTTGGACTTTCCTAGACTCTGATCCAAATTGTGGGGTTTGCTGCAATACTCTGTGTTCTTACCATCCTTCTCCATCTATCTAAATCATTTCGCTGCTGTGCCTGTAGAGATGGGGTTAGAGACAGCAGCATCTCTGCTTCATGAACAGTGCCCTGGGCCAGGTGGTGATTTAAGCTCTTCTTGATGTTTCCCAACATGGCCTTTCCTTCCTGTGAGTAACCTGAGATGAAAATGATTTAGCTTAGGTTGCTGCGCGCGAAGTAGAGCTTCCACTCCAAGAATTAGAATTAAGTTGAAGAAGAGGAGCTTGGAATTCTCAAAGGCTCTTTGCTAGATGGTAACTTTTCAAAGTAATTAGCCATAAGAGGTAAGAAGTGTCAGCTTGTCTTTCTCAAAGACATAACGTTGTGCTTGCTCATGAGCTGCAGGGAAGCAGAGCCTCTTGGTTCTTAGTTGGTTCTATTCAGGTGCTTTTAGTAGATGCTTCAGCTATGTTGATCTGGAAAAAAGAGAACAGGGGAGACGTCACAGGTCAAATGCCAGACTCTTGTTTTTTTCTAAGAGCATAGAACTTTTTTCTTTTTTTCTTGAACCTTTCTTGAAATGTTTCTTCATTTGCTATGTGCTCCTAGGCCAGGCAGGACCTTCAGCTTTTAAAGTGCTGCTGTTTCCACAATCCCGTCATTTCATTTGGAAAAGGTTCAGGGTATGTTCCAGCAGTCATGGAAATTTTCACTTCATATTTTACTTCTCTGTGTATATCAGCTGTTCTCATGTTGACATTCACAGAGTCACCACTTGTAGTTCAAAAGGCACTCTTATCCAAGGTTTTCCTCTTTCTGTGGATTTCTCGACATGCTCTTCGCTATGGCATGACATGAAAATGTGAAGTGAACATTTCCAGAAATAAGCAGCTCATCGGTTTTAAGTTATACACCATTCTGAGAATCATGATGAATTTGTTTGCATTCCTATGCTCTTGTAACTGACACATGATTCATCTCTTATTTTTGGCATATGCAAGTATATGTGGGGAGGGGATGTACGAGAGGGCACTTGAGTATGTGTGTGTGCCTGTGGATGCCCCAGGGTAATTATCAACAATCATCTTGGATTGCTCTATCTCCTTCTTGTTTTGTTCTGGGTTTTCCCAGGCTCAGCCTTCCAGGCCAGTATTACAGGCTGCTCCCATAGCTGCCTGGCATTTCTACATGAGATCTGAGATCTACAATTTGCTTATGAGGCAAAGGCTTTAAGCCCTGAGTCATCTCCCCAGCCCCGCATATCCATGAAGTCTGTACTACCTCCTGTTAGTCACTTACGTAGCTTATTGAGCTGAACTAGTGTCACAGTAATTATGTTCTTGAAATCCTTATTTTCTTTAGTAATAGTCACGAAGTACAAGCACCATGGCATAAAATATGGAATAACATACTGATTCTGGGGCTACCTGTCCAAGGTATAAGACATATCATCACAAGAATTTGGTTCAGATGGGATTGGTGCCATCGGACATCCACTAATAGCTTTATTACTACCTTACTTTAATGTGTTTAATATGCCTGTCTTTAATATGACCTTTCATTCACTCTTAGAACATTTTATTCATTAGAAATTAGGATTTTTGTTTTCCACAGAAAAATGTAGGTGTGTGAGATGAAATAGCCTCTTAGGATTAGATTCAATTTACTGCCTCCAGAGTAGATGACCACCAATTTTCTTTAATTGCTAAAAAATATGTTCTGATTACAACCAAAGACATTCTCTCTTTTTACTTCAAACGTTGCTTCAGATTCAAGCTCAGCATAGTTATTCTACATGATAGGGAGGCACTTCGCAGGGGATGCTGGGAGACCTTTGTGTGCTCACTGTTTGTGTCACCAACACACAGCCCTATTCCACGGCACATTTTCTTTTTTGTCACTCTGTTCTTACACATAACTATGAGATTACGGATGATTGGATACCTAATTTCAGCAAACCATCATACAAACTGTCATACAGCCCAACAAAAAGCAACATAACTTTTTATTCTCATAGAAAGCTGATTCTATTTCTTTGTGAGAACACATTAGCAATTCTGGCTCTACCCATCTTTGAAGGGGATTCGTTCCTATATTTCATATCACAGTAGCTTATGGTTTCTTTGCCTAAAGCTTGCAATCACAGTAAACATTGCTCAGGTCAAAGATTGAATGCTTATCTCAGATATGCTTTAGTAGCACAGAGCTGACAGAAGATGCTGAAATTCAGAAGTTACAATAAGTGCCAAAGCCATCTTCAATAGTCAAGTGTCTCCTTGGTCAAAGTTGTCAAAGCTAATTTTTTAAGGCTCTCCATGAAGATGGAGGAATTAGAATGAGGTTTTCCTGTATCTGTAGCAAATTATGATTTCCTAGGTTGTTTTCTGAAAATTCAGTTGATTTTTTAACAATGTTAGAAGGTGAAAATAGAAAACAAGTGGACAAAAACCATGACCATTTATAGATTTTGTTCAAAAAGAGCTTAAGCAAATATTTTGTAGGCATGGTCACATAGAGCATTTTGTATCTTGGTTTTTCATTTTCCAAAACTATTTTTTCCCAACAAGCTCAATGTTTCCATGTGACAATCACAAGTAGCATTTCAATATGCATTGTTTGAAGTTTCTGAATCTATTTAGACAGGTGTGGCAGATTTTTGATGATCCCAGATGCTTGAATTAGGATGATTACAAGTTCAAAACCAGCCTGACTTACATTACTAACTGGATGTGGCAAGACCCTTTCTAAACGACAAGCTTTTTAAAAAAAGACTGAGATACAACTCAGTGGTAAAGAGTTTGCCTAGTGTTCAGTTCACCTGCATTATTGTTGATAGAATCTTGACAAAGTTGCTTAAGGAAACAAGGGTTTTATTTTCTTTTATGATTGTTCAGTTACAGTTCTTAGTCCAGTTTAGTGGGAGAACCCACACCAACACCGAGAGAACTGGCCACATCATGTCTACATAATAGCTAAGAGAGGGACAATCCTTACTTATCAGACCAGCATGTTTAGCCAAGTAAAAAAAGGATCCCAACTTACTCATCCAGCTCTGTATTTTATTCACCTGTCTAAGGCCCATCCATTTTGGGCTGGACCTTCCCCATCACCTAGACAATCTCCTGAAGTTTTGCTCTGGATTTAATTCAACTACTAATTAGCTACAGATATGCCCAGAACTTGAACCTTTAACCATTAAGTTGACACCTGTATCTAACTATGGAATCTGGAATGTTCTGCTTAAATCCCTAGCACTCTGAAACAGGAAAGGAAAGCAAGGGGAAAAAAAATCAAGGAAATTATTTGCTTCCTTGAAAACAAGCTAGTGTGAGCAGAGTGTTAAATGGTAGTTCTGGCTCAAGAAGCAATGGAATTTCACTGAAGTATTGTTGAGTAGATGTAGTTCGTTGAATTAACTACCAAGCTGGATGCTAAGCAATTTCCTGCACCTTTTTATTTTATTGGCAAGAATTAATCATGGAATTAGTAGAAAGTTTTATGTATGTCAAGGAAACAGTGACATATATTTTTGAACTTGAAAAATTCGGAAATAAGGCTATAAACAGCAGAAGAAAATTTAAAGCTAATTCCTTTTGCATAATGGAGCAGGTTAATTCAATGAAAGAGATTATAAAACTCAGTAAGGAGCAACCCTAGTGTTAAAGACTTTCAAGTAAGGTAAGAAGCTACAATAAGTATTGATAGGACTTTTAAAACACCAAGAACAAAGGACTAAATCTTAATAACGCATATATTTTTATAGAGTCTGTCATGTGAGATAGTAAAAACTTCAGCGGAAATAGAAAAGAAGCCAATGATATTTAAGTTTGCTCTGATATAGTAATAGGATCCATTGACCAAGTCATCAGTTTACATCAACATTTTGTTCTTTTTTCAGTCTTTCAATGACTTCTTTCTTTAAATACTCCCTCCTTTTCACTTGTGTGCCTGTGTGTGCTCGTGCATGTGTATGTGCATACACTCACACAGGGTGAGTGTATAGGCATGTTTGCATTTGTGCGAGCCCACATGATGGACAGGTGCATGTGTGGGTGAGTGTAACTACATGTGGAGCCCTGAGGTTGATGGCTGGAGTTGTTCAATTGTTCTTCTGCCTTTATCTTTTGAGACTGAATCTCTGACTAAACCCTGAGCTCACCTTTAGGGCTAGCCTGGCTAGTCAGCTTGCTATAAAGTGTCCCAGTTTGTGCCTCTTGGGACTGAAATTGCAGGATGACTGCCGGACGTTTTACTTGAGAACTGGGGCTCTGAATCTCAGTTCCATGCTCACGTGGCAATTATCACCTCTCCAGTTCTTTCCTTAAGCACTCTTAAAGATGTCTTGTTGCAAGTGTTTGTGCTACTACTGGGATAAGAATTTATAGAAGAAAGCATCAGGAGTGTAATTACTCATCATTGCCTATGTTTCCAGTAGTCAAGGTGGGGAAACTCCATCAATGAAGAGACTCAGATTACGTTGGAAACTTCCAGAACTGCAGGCTCAAGTCTCAATGGGATGATGATCAGTATGTATGAAGTTAGCCCTACATTTCTGAACACATTAAGTGACCATCACGTTAAAATTTTACTCCTTTCAAAGAGTGAGTCTCTTCCTTGCTGTTATTTAGAAGAAAAGAAGTGGTTCATAAGAGCCTGCTCTTCAGATCCAGCTCCATTTCAGAAAGGCATTAAGTCTGAAATCAGAGTTACTGCCAGTGTTAAACTCAGGCTGCCTGAGAGGCCCCGGCACAGCTGAATCCAGAGGGTGCATCATCAGATTTTCTGATTTTCAAAGAACCAACAGAGCAAAGATACATGTAACCCTTCTTTTTTATCACAGCGCATCTTAGCGTTCAAACCTCCTGCGCAGCTCTCCTCGCCTGCTAAGCAATTAGAATGGCCCTCACCTTTCAAAGCAGCAAGCCCATGGCTCGTTCCCCCTTTAAGTGCTGATTGCACAAGGCTCAGGCAAAGTCCTCTAAGGAGGTTAGAATACAGTGATCTGCTTCAAAGCCGTGGTGCAGCCTCAAACGGGGCCTCCCGCGGGGGAAACAAAGAGAAGAAAGCAGCATAGACAATTTGGCAAAAAATCATACAGTCGATTCAACAAATTTTTTTGCTGTCTCTGACTTCTAATGGCCGGGTCTATTTCCAGCATTGGTCTCTGTGTTTCTCGTACATCATTTCATTTGATCTTTAAAATGAACTGGCAAGGAAGGTATTGGTTGGCTTCCATGGCAAAGCACGCGGCATTTCTCTGTGATCTCCTCCCCACCCCCTCCTCAGGTTATTTCCTGAAGGATTTGAGATCAAAGTTATCGCATTTCAAAAGGGAAGTATCCAAATCTAAGCCAATCACATAGCAGGTTTCACACTGGATGTTAGTCCAGGTGTACTGGTTCCACACACAGCAAGGGCAGAGTCACAGGCGAACACTTTCTCCTCACTGATTTGGGGAAGATGCCTTTGGTAGTGGCCTGAGATGGCATTATTCCAAAGTTCTCAGTGTTAGAAAAGAAAAAAGAAGAAACAGGGGAGGGACAGGGGGAGGGAGATAGAACAGGAACTCAAGCTGCTTCTCCACGAAGACTGAAGTTTATTCAGGCAGCTCCTCCAAACTCCAGCAAGAAAGTAGAAATTTTCCCATGAGATGAAAATTGCTACTGATTTGGAGTCAGGGGTGCAAGCTTTTAACAGTTGGAGGGCAAGAGGAAGGAATTTAGGTTTGACAGGTTGGTTCCATCCCAGAATAACTAGGGGTCTGTCCAGTTGTCTGTTTTCCTTATCAGATCCATTAACATTCTTGGTGGGGTCTTGGGTAGGAGGCCCATTTCCTTTCTGATCTCAGATCTATCAAGTAGGGTCTCTGGTTCAAGGTCTGTTTCCAAATCTATCACTAGGGAAATTACCTGAATTCTCAAGTGAGTGTAGGTGTGTGTGTTTGCATGTGTTTGTGTGTGTGTTTTGGTTTCATTTATTTTTCACGACTGAAATGCTAAATAGGAATGATGTTCAGGTTTTAGGGTGGATGTTGACAAAACAGATCCAACTGGCATTGCTTAGAGGTTAACATGGGAGCAAAGTTTTCAAGTCTTTTTGGTGGGAAGAGGGGACGGAGAGGACTCGGCTTCCATGGCTTTATGGGCAATGACTACTGTAGTCATGCACGAGGGGACCTAAGGTTTTAGTCAAACATCATAATGCCATCTTAATTGCTCTGTAGTTCACAGGGCTGAAGTTTTACACATGAGGAAACTCAACAGCAAGGAGCTTAAATAATTTCTCACCAGTTCACAGAGTGGCCATAAATACACGCCACAGGAGGGTTTGTGCTCAGGGTCTTCTGACCACAAACAACAACTCTAATCTAAAATATATTTTCAATAAAATAGCCATGTGGACTGTAGCCCACATCAAGCAAATGAGGCTGTTGCTGCTACAAGAAGAATGAAGACAGAACTTGGCGGCTGCTGTAGATATTTGTCTTCACACTGGATCTCCCAGGCTATAAGGAAGAAGGAAGAAACATGAAGAAGGATGCAGAAACAAGAAAGGAAGAAGCCAACCAAAGTCAGCATCGCCAGCTCTCAGTGGGCCACTCCAAGCCACGCACATCTACATTGGCGACAACAAACAGAAGAATCCAGGTGTCCCTTGGGAACCACAGTCCACCTTTAGTGTGAATAAATCTCTTCTCTGGTCTCTCCTTACTGCACCCTAGCTGCAGCCCACTCAGAGAGTTTTAATTTTATTTTACATCTTCATGCAAAGGAAAAGGAGAAAGATGGAGAAGAGAAATCATCAATTATCAAATTGAAACCTACTCAAGAAAACTATGACACAGAACAATAAATTTAATTTAAAAACTATGAAATAGAATTATAAAATTGAGGAAAATACCCTGGTTTCTCTTCAGAGCATGTAAATCATCATCCTTTAAAATTTAGAAAATTCAGGGGGCTGGAGAGGTGGCTGCAGGCAGAAGGTCCTGAGTTCTGATCCTAGACCCCATGTATAGACGCCAGGCAGAAGCCGGGTGGCCTGCATTTCTGGTCCTGGTAGGGCAGAGCCTGTGAATCCCAGGGCAGAATAAACAAGGAGGAGGTGGAGGCGGTCCATGGTGGTTCCTGAATTCATCGGTGGTTCTACACACACACACACACACACACACACACACACACACACACACACACAGAACTGAATAAATAAAAAGAAAATTAAAAAAAGAAGAGTTTAAAATTTAGAAAATTCAGAACTAGAGAGATGGCTGAGGGGTTAAAACTCTGCTTCGGAAGCAGAAGGTTCTGAGTTTAGATCCCAGGTTCCACATTAAAAAAATTAAAATGCTAGCCAGAAATGGCAGACACCTGCACTTCCCATCCTGGTGGGCAGAGCCTGGGAAATTCCAGAGCCAAACAAAAAAACAAAAGTCACCCTTGGTCCTCCACAGAGACACACAGTGCCCTCTGATACACATGCACATACACGTGCACACACACACACACACACACACACACGTAATAATCAACTGATTAATTAATTAAATTTAGGAAATTCAGATACACCCTAAGAGCTGTATCATCATGGGATTTGTTCCCCAAATCAAAAGTCCCTGTTTGGAGGGCACTAAGTCAGAAGTTAGAGGAACATGCTCGTATCGTTCTATAATGCCAGAATTCAGTAAATAACAGTACACTCATACGGTACAGTCATTTCTGTGGCAGTGATTTTCTGGCTTCATCCCTATTTCCCTGGAAAGCTGATGGACCAAAGTTCAATAATTCCAACATCTATTTATTTATTTTAATTCATAGGCAGTTTGTATACATTTGCAATGATCATTTTTCTTCAAATTTTTCTTCAAATTATCTTATTCTTTCTCCCATATGAGAATCTTCTTCCTAAAAATTCATGTGTGTATGTGCATGTGTGTATATGTATTTGTGTATTTATGTGTGCATTTGTGTGTATGTGTAGCAGTGTGAGCTCTTTCCCCATCTCTAATGTAATATTGTTGATCCCAATCTTGTATAAATTTTTAATTTCTAACTTTAACTCTCAGAGCACAAGTATGTCTATCATGTGTCTAGGTAGGTTACAGAATGGATACAAACTGTAGAGGACACAGCAGCATTTCCAGAGGATTCCCATAGAATTGTGTCATGGTTAGGTATTAGTAGGCCAATTTATGGATTGAAGAGAATTTAAAAGAACTGTGTACCTTAGAAATTTATGTTTGGAAAAATATTATCCTTTTGTTCTTTTAAGTTTTACTCAGAAGTTTCCTCTGTCACTGAATTACCATTTGAAAATCTGGTCACATGAGTTTTTCATTAAAGCTGTGTTTTTCAAGGAAAAACCAAGCATTGTTGGAAGAGGACGTAGGTGCCTTTTGCTCACTTGCCAGGGGAACGGTTAAGACCAAATGTTCATATTTGCCTGACACTGCTATAAAATATCTCCATACTCTCTGGGATTGACAGGTACATTAATCTTATTATGCCTTCATGCAAAGTCCCATTCTGATGTTTTTCTTTTGCATCTCCTGTGAAATGATGTCTTCAGTTTCTCCATTTGCTAGTCTACCTCAGGCCACGGTGTCTCAGAAATCCATTACAGTCTTTCCTGCTCCCCCAACATTTCCCCAGTGACTTTACTTGGACAAGCCACTGAAGGACTCCATTCCAGCTTTAACTCTAGCTACTAAAATGATCGCTGCATCTGATCTCTAGACACCTGACTATTTTGGTCTGCTGACATGGGGGAGTTTCTTTCCTGAAAAAATGAGCTGCTTCTTTCATTCTGAACGACCAGATTTTATACAAAACAATTGGTGTGGGAGCTCATAGCACATGCTAGTCCAATAAAAATCCCCAAGTTCCGTGGGAAATAGAAGTCTTGGTTCTCATCGGCTACGAAGAAGGACGGCAAGCAGCTTCATTCTTGGAGTGTGTTTGAGTAAAAGTACAGCTTATTAAAGGAAATCATTATCACGAAATCTACTCTGCTGAATTACCCTTACTATTGGTCAAATGTGAAATCAGTTGTAGGCTTTGTATTTGCAGAAACAGATATTCTAGCATATAGTTTAAAATGGATCCATTATAAGCTCGTAACATTCAATAGCTATCCCTCAATTCAACTTAATTAAAATTCTCTGAAATAGATAAACTTCACCCCAAATATGCAAGTTAGATTCAAGTCATTAATACAATCAGGACCACAAACGTTTTGGTAGCTAGACACAAGTCTTGAGCAATAGAGATATTTTAAAAAAAATTGGCTCCAAGTCACCCAGCCAGTACTGGAGACTGATTCAAATTTCAAATTCTGACTAATGAGCCAGACAGTAAAACAAACTGCTTAAATGCTTGTGTAATAGTACCTAACAACACTTTCCTTTTACTTTCTGTATGAGTCTGATGTCTTCAATGAAACTTCAAACATCTAGAGAGTAAAGATTCTACTTTTTGGTTTGTTTCTTTTTGTCTATTCAAAACAAAATGTACATTGAAGTGGTGTTTGGCTCTTTCTAGTTAACATGGATGACAGTCATGGCAAGTCTTAGTCATTTTGTTTCTGTTCTACAAACACTGAGAAAGAATCATTCCATAATTAGGATGCAACAGAGACAATTTTAGACAGCCAAGACACTGGGCATTTAATATTATGAAACTTTTAGTAAATAAAGGTTATTAAATGATATAACTAATAATAAAATGTGGTTCCTGGAAGTCCAGGAACAAAGACAAGATATAGTACTTAAAACAATAAACATAATTAAATCTATGACTATGATACGGTATTCATAAAACATTCCACACTGTATTACTTCTGTGTCCTTAAATTTATACAGAGGCTGTCATCCCGTCTGTCAATTTGAAATTCTTTTCTCTTCACTCAACATTAATTTTTCATCACTTTGTCTTTGAGATGCACAAAAAGAAAATGAAACTTGTAGAGTAACATATATCAGCTCCATGGGTAATACTCTTTTAATTAAAAATCTCTGAAGCAAAAACAACCGAATTTTAAAACTTATTAAAATCTAGATGGAAAGCATACAAGTTTTGTTATTTTCTGGTAATAAAGTCACTTTAAAATAATATTAAGAAATTCTTTTGAAGTTATACATTCAAAGAGCAGAAGAGAGAAAGCAAAAGTGGCAACCTCATAGTGAAGTAGGTAAAACTCATCTTGTCAAAATTCTGAAATTCTGCACCACCTGGAATGTCAGCTGCACATCACAGGCCCCTGATGCCAAGTAACAGAAGCCACATGTACCAGTTTCTTTCTGGAAACCTATGACCTCAGTTTGATGAAGAATATGACTGGGGACATTTTCTGGTATACCTGTCTGGCCAGTGCGCCTCAGGATTGCTAATCTCATAAAAGACAAGACTGAGAAACTACCAGTGGATAGGAGACAGGGAAGATGTGTCAACACAAGGTCATGTGGTCCCTAAGACTAGATCTTGGAGTGGAGACATCAAAGTACTTCTGTAAAGTCAGTCTCCTTAGTAGTAATGTGCCAATGTGACCAAGTGCAGCAAAGTATTGGAAATGTCTGCCAAGGAAAGGCCTGGGTAAGAAGTATGGCGAAGTCTTCCACATTTTCTCTACATCTACTTATAAATCTAAACCCATCCCCAAATCACTTTTGTCAAGAAGACATAAAAGAATTACAATAAAACTGATTATAATGTAAGCAAATAGCATCTCATTATTGTATTTATAACCTAAACAAACAAGACAACAACATGAAAAGGCAGACGCACGCTTTCTGTTTTGACTGGGCAGATATTAGCTAGTTAGCCTAAAACCTCCCAGCAATTAATCCCCAGGAAGCTGTAGTCACTGGAACGTTTCACAACATAACTGAGATTCTGTGGTTTTGCTCCACAAGGAATATCTTTTCAGCTTGGGTTGAGCTAGGAAATTACTTTTTCTTCCAGCAAGTTAGGGACTATTAAACTATCACCATTTTCAACAGGGTTGGGCAGACCTCAGAGAATATTCAAATAAGAAAAAGAAGACCACAGTAGCTGACCCCAGAGCAGAACTGCAGCATAGAGCATTCATGGATGCCTCTTCCAGAGTCACACAGGCAGCGAGTGTTTACAGAACCGACTGCCAAGGAACAATCCTCTTAGCCCTCTTAGGGAAAACTCTATTTAAAAATCTTAACAGCAAGTGACTGTCGATAAGGAGAACAGGAATTCTGATAAAGGGTTATGCTAAATCAGCACAAACTTATCAGGTTTGTTATGGTGTGGGACGTAAATTAAAAAAAAAGGGGAACTGCCAAGCTTGTGTGACTTTGTTAAAGAGAACCCAGATACTTGCTTAGGGAAATGGCTATTTTAATCCAAAATTGCTAACTATTTTGTAGAAAAGAATGATTTCAAAATGCAAATCTTATTCTATTTTATTTATAAATGCTTGAGTGTTTGGCACCCCTTGGTATGCTTCATATCCATATCACTTTTCTGTCTTTTAATATTTCTTAATTGAGTAAGATCATCTGTTGTTTAATATTTCTTAATTGAGTAACATCATTCTGTTGTTTCTCATAGGCATATACTGGTACCTAAAACAGTGTCTGGCACAAAACAGATGCCAAGTGGGCATCTGCTGAATCACAGGTGCCACTGGGCACTGGTGACTCTTGGTGCAGCAGTCTGGGAATACCAGATCCTAAGGGGAGGAATGTTCCTGGACCATTCATACTGGGGGCTTTTGGTGCATCCCCCTTGCTTGGCTGCCAATCACTCTGGGTGGTCGGCAAATCCCTTGCTCTGTTCTTGGATAAGAATGGCAAGGCCAGCCCAAAGTACAGTAACATTGCAGTGTACAAAATACTGTAAGGCAAGTATCTTTAATCACTGATATGCAGCTTCTCGCAATCCTGGTGCTGTGTATCAATCAGAGGGCTGACACGTCTGGGTTCTTGGCTTGCTGATGGCCACCTTCTTTCTCCCTGTGTACTTCACAGCCTCTGCGTGGAGCTTGTCCAGGGGAAGAGAGAGCTCAGTGTGCCTTCTTCATCATCTTGTGACCATCATGCCCATCATGGGGTCTTCCCTCGGGACCTCATAGTCTTGTCCTCCTTGATGCCTGTTGCACATTCCATCCCCCTGGTGTGAAAAGCTTGCCTGTGTCCGTATCAGTCTCTCTCTCTCTCTCTCTCTCTCTCTCTCTCTCTCTCTCTCTCTCTCTCTGGCTCCCTCCTTCACCACTCAAAGTTCCACCTCCAAATGCCATCCCATTGGGCAAAGACTTCAACACACGAATTAGGAGACAAGGTGTCCATATTAGCCACCTGCTGCTAGTTTAAAGATCTGTAGCCTCGGGCCAGGCCACTTGTCCTTGACTAGGAGAACATATACCCTATATTTCCTGTTATTGATCCAGCTACTTACCTTCCCTGCTGGTATTATTTTTTCTTGTGTGTGTGTGTGTGTGTGTGTGTGTGTGTGTGTGTGTGTGTGAGAGAGAGAGAGAGAGAGAGAGAGAGAGAGAAACGTGGCACTATCGATTCAGGGAAGCCCTAGTCTGGGCTTCTGAATCCAGGAGGTCTGGTTATAGACAAGCCTGAACAAGTGTTGGACATGCCCCAGACATGTCCCAGTAGAGGAATGATACAGGTGGAGGAATGGACAACCAATGGGAAGGAGGGATGAACAACCAATGGGAAGCAGCCATCTAACCTGGACACCAAGTAATTAGCTAAATGATTGGTGGCTGCTCTCCCCCTCCTCCTGAGCGGAGAGGTGGCCACACCTGATTGGACCCCCAACCCTATATAAGCCCAAACACTTCTTGAATAAAGCTGAGTCTGCAACAAACTCATCCTCTGCCTGCTGCTTCTCTGGGTAGTGACCCTGTCACAGGCTCGCCCATTCGCCTGGAGCCCACGAGGCCCCTGCCTTTTCCCCTCTTCCCCCCAGCTGGCCGGGCAGGGGATTCCGCAACAGAGAGAATGTATAAGGAGGACCAGTGAGGACAGTTTATGCTCCTTGTTCTCACCAGAAATTGCATTTTACTATGGGTCTGCAGAAAGCTATCAAAAGTCCACTGTGCTGGCATGTCCTTCCCACAATTAGGGCAGCTGCTCAAGGCCAGCAAATTTCCTGCTGTGATGCTGCAGTGTTGGAACCAGCAGTTTTCCCGCCGTAATCCTGCAGTGTTGGAAGCAGCTTCTTCCCCTAGCAGGCACCTGAACTCAATGGGATCTGCTAATAAAATTGGCTTATAAGTTGGGTTTTATAACTATTGATTACTCGCTTTGTCATAGTATAGAGAATGGAAAATTGCTTTTAGAGGTCAGTTTTTGTCATTTTCTTCTCACTCATAAGCATTGACATACAACTGGGTTATCTCGGGATGGTACTATTTTCCTCTCCTTATCACAGCTGAGTTTTTTTTTTAATTTTGATGCCTTTTTAGTTTTATTCAGTGAATCAAAGCATCATTTGTATATGTATGTAAATGTTTTAACTGAACTTATTATGCTTGAAAAGAAGCAATGATAACTATTTTGACTTATTACTTTCTGTCTGGTTATGATAATCAGACGTGCGGTGAGGAAGAATAAAAGCATTTCTGTGGGTGGCAGAAATGAGCAGGAGAAAGAGCTTCCAAAACCCTCTTCCAAATAGAGAACACGTCCCTCCCTCCTTCCCACTCCACCCACATCCTTCCCCTACTTTTAGACTGTTCCTAAACCAGGAAGTAGAAGTTGTGAGTGGGAAGGGGTGGGGAGTGTGTGTGTAACCAACAAGGGAATTTATTCTTCTGATGAATCATAATGATCGTACTATAATCACATCTTCCCACGTTCAGTCCTGAATTCTCATGCCAGGCTTCAGCTACTTTGCAAATGGGCAAGCTGGCTCCTTCTGTTGCCTACGCCGGCTTTTCAAGCAAATTGGGATCATCAGAAAATGAGAGCTACACAATAGATCTTTGAGGTCATCCAATCTTGACTGGCAGAAGAGAAATGGGTGCCCGACAAAACCCCTTGGGAACCACTTAGGTCATGCACTCTTCAGAGGCAGATGACTAGAGCTGGGACTGGCAATAGCTTTGGGATACCAGGCTCTTTCCCTAAGAGCTGCCTTGCTTCAACATAGAGTATTCAGTATAAGGTGAAATGACTGCTGGTGATTTGCAAGCAAATATAAAATGGCTGCACCAATAGCAATGTGCAATGTACAAGTTGCAACACACCACCAATTCTTACATGTGACCACTCTACTCCGTATTCTCACTTCTACCTCATATCTGTATTTTTTTATTATGATGTTACAGAGCTTATGAGGTTGTGGAGACAGTTTTGTCTTTATACTGAAAATCCTTCCACTAAAGCAGGACAAAGAGTCTTAGCTGAAGTCCTGATACTTCAAGGTAGAGAAGAATGCAATAGCCAGACCAGAGGGGACCAGGGAAAGTTCTGCCCTGCAGAAAACACTTATGGTGCACTTTTGAATGAATCCTTGAACAAACATTTCTTCTCCCGAGGGCACAGTCATTCCAGACGTTGTTTTTAGAGCTGTTAGTGTAGGTGTCATCAGGGTGCTGGGCAGCCCTAAGTGTAGTGACCCCAAAGTTAAGTTAATCACCATAAATCAGAAGAAAACTGGACCTTGTGATCAGAAAGAGTCTTGTTGCTGACAGATAGTAGATGCTAAATTTATGTATCCTGAAGCCATAAGTGACATGACAGAGATATGAAATTAGTAACAGATAAATGATTAGAGAAACAGTTTCTCCTGTGATAAGGGAAGAGCCAGCCCTTCTCTCTGGCCTCTAAGTGGACCTAGATATAATCGGGGGTTGATCAGAGGGGGAGCGAGGAGTAGGCAGTCTCCTGTCAAATTAAGCAAGGTTTGAATTTTTAGCCATCGTGTGCTTTCAGACTGATTTCTCCAATATGTGAGATTAAATGGAGCAGGTACATACATACAAGAAATTTTCACAAATTGGATCAGAGAGCAAGGTGCTTGTATACAAGTCGGAAAACTAGAAGTTTAATCCAAATGGAAGTACTGACAGTGAGCAAGAAGGGCAGAAAGAGCCAGGGACATAGAAATAAACTTTCTTTTATGTGCTGAATTTCTGATTGAACATGGAAGGATGTGGTTAATGGTTCAAAAACATAGCTTAAGAGGTCAGTTTTCAGCTGTGGAGATGGGTTAGTAGAGAAAAAGCACTTGCCTTGTAAGTGTGAGGACTTCAGTTGGAATTCTCACAATGTACATGAAAGATGGACACAAAGGATGACCTTCTGAAATCCCAGGAGTTGGAGATAGGAGAATCCCTGGAAGATCAAGGCCAGCCACCCAGGTTCACAAACGACAAAGAGACTCTGTCTCCAACACAACAAAAGATATGTAAAGACATGGAGGCTGTACTCCTCCAACCTCTGTATACATTTGTCATCAGAAGTTTTTACTATTTCAGATCCTTGTACATTGATCAACCAAGTATCAGCTTCAAGTTTCTTCTCAACTTTAACTGAATCATTGATGTCTCACTGCAAAGAATATCTCTTTTGTACCAACTTACACTGTCTTTACATAAAAATATACAGTTGAAATTCAATAAATGTTTTCTGGTAATGTAAAGACACATGAATGTGCATACATAATACATGATAAAACTTGAATCACTGGGAGAAAGTTATAGGAAAAGTCTGTAACAACACAAGGGAAGAGTTTCTAATATTCAAAATCGTTCAAACTTAACAATGGCTTTAGAAATTACTTCATTTTGGGGGGAGGGCATGTGTGTATGCGTGTGTGTGTGTGTGTGTGTGTGTACCAGAGGGCACTCAAGTGTGCTGTGCCTGTGTAGGCCCAAGGGTAATTTCAGAAATCATCATGGATTACTCCACCTCCTTGTTACTTTGCTCTGAGGTCTCCCAGGCTCTGCCTTCTAGGGCTGGAATTTCAGGCAGGTGCCATTTCCACACAGGATTTTTATTTGGGATCTGGGGAGATCCAAATTCAGATCTTTTTGCTTGTGAGGCAAAGACTTCAACCCCTGAGCCATCTCCCCAGTCCCATAAACTTATTTATTATTCATTACTGTGAAAATTTAAAAATCAAATGTATTGATAACTAAAAAATCTTTACTGATCCTATGCAGGATGCAAAAACCTGTCTGTTATTATTTTATGAATCTTAAAGTCACAGAGACAAGTTAACACTAAGAATTGTATACCTAGCTGGCCTTTTGAATACATATTTTGGGAAGAGAAGCTCAATATTTTGGTGGTATGTACATAAATTTAGTATCTACTATCCCTCATCTACCTGACTTTTTATTCTCTCATATTTAGTGAATCGGTTTGCATTACTTCAGTCAAACTCCACTTCACTTTGTTCTTATATATGAACACAATTATACTTATGTATTTAGTGTTTGCAGTAGAAAACGTTAAGGTGACTCTCATTACTGGAATTGACAAAATATCCCTTTTTATAAACTAGGCTCCTGGAAAGAAGGAAATTCTCTCCTAGGTGCTTGGAATAAGAGACTTTAATGAAGAAACTACCTGCAGAATTGTGAGCAAGGTTGTCAACCAACAAAAATTTTGAGATTATCAGCATCTGGAAGCAATCACTGCAATAGAGTTGGAAGAAGCAAATGAGACATCAATGCTCCAGGGGCCAATGAAGCCAGGATCTCAGCACAAGGGTACGGTGGCTCCTTTCTGGGCACAGAGGATCATGGATCATGGCCAATGCCCTGATGAAGCAAGGCAGAGATCGCAACTGCTCCTTCCTCCAGGCTGCGATCTTTCAATGCTGTTAGCGGACAGTTCCAACCGGAAGTCTTCCTTTACAAGGGAAGTTCTTGAGTTCAGAGTGGGAAACCTGCGCGGATGGATCTGTGTGATCAAATGAAGTGTGTATCGCAAGCCCACAGTACCCAGTACACGATGGTCAACTCTTGGCCATGACATGCACTGCTAGACATCAATGACCTGTGTGTGCTTCTGCCATTCTTTGTGTATTTTGGATTTTGTTATTGCTGTGGTAAAGTTTTTGAAGACAAGATTTTAGATTATGACTTTCTGTGTCTAAGGATTAGCTCATTTCAGACAATGCAATGCTTGCTTTTGAATTCTTTGTTTTGCTCCTTATATGTGTTCCCAAATGCTGCCAATTTAATGATGTTTTCTTTATCACATCGTGTGCTGGTCATGTGATTAATGAAATCATTGACAAATGTGACCGCTGAACAAAAAGATATGGAGAGACAAATGTCCACAACTACAATCCATAATGGCAGCTGCTTAAGTCAATGAAATCTTTGCAATGGGAGTGATGATAAAAGACAGTCATAGTAATTTTAAAACTTGAACAACTATTTGAGAGCACAGCCACTGTTTAGCTTAAGCCTTTGATGGCAAATTTGAAAAAAAAAACTGCATGCTTAAAAAAAAGCATCAATACATGTTCAAGTCCTTTGAAGTCTCCCTCTCTGATTTGTAGAGATGTTTTGTAGTGTGAATTAGACATATTTTTCATTTTTCCCTTACCCTGCTTCCCTCTCTGGTCTCAAGTAACTCCCCCCTCATTTTCTCTTACTTCCTTAGTCCTATGTCCTTCATCTATTGGTCATAGTAGTCTCATTGACAGGACTTGTATTGTACTGTGAGCATATACATCATTGATAATAAGAAGCTTATTGTAGATTGGAGAGGAATAAGTGAAGATAACAAAAAGTAGACCATGTACGTGTTGATTTGCCACCAAATTTCAACGTCTTAAAAGTTAAGAGATGATTGACCTAAAGCTTCATTTGGACAGAAATTTGCTAAGAACAATATTGAATTCAGGGAGGAGAAAACAATATTTTCCTTAATTCATTTAATTATAGGTAATTATACTTTTGAATATATATATAATGTATATCTAAAAATGTGTCTAAAATTAATTCATACTCCTTAACAAGAGTTGCAGAAAGAAAACTCAAAAGAATTTAGAGAACATTTGTGTGTTGCGGGGGCAGGATATACTTAGAAAATTCCACATAACGTAAACAAGTTCAGAAACAGTATAGAGCAGCCATTTGAAAAACAATTCATTGCGGAAGCTGTGGGAAGCACATAGGCTGATAACACAGTCAGTAAGCCATTGGTGATGCTGCTGCCATTATAGTGCTGGTAAGTTTCTTGCTTTCTTCTACTATAGATAACTAGAAGTTATGTGAAGTGCAGACATTGGACATCAGGTTTGTGATCCTTAAGTCAGGAGAAACAAAGGGAAAATTTCAGGGTGTACCAATTTATGGATGAGGTCATTGTTGTTAATAGTGGAGAAAAAGAAGCTGTGATTTTTAAAAACATAACTCCTGGAAAACAAGATTATACAGAATTTTTGCATGATGATTTGAGCCTGTTGCTAACCAAAGTTACACAAATGTAACATGAAAGGCCATGAAACCAAACCAAAAATGATGATGAATTGAGAGCTTCACAGTTCCTAAAACTTGTGGGGCTGGGACATATCCAAGTTTATCTGCTTCGAAAACCTCCAGGAAAACTATAGAATTAAGCAAAAATAGCAGAAAAGTAGAATCTTCGACCTCAGTTAGAATAGCCTGCCAGTTAAAGCTCCTAGAGAGTTTCCCAAACATATTTTGTAAATATTAAGTTAATAAAACAGTAACATGATTACAAACAAAATAAAATTCCATTCTTATAAAGAAAATGATTAAATCTAGTTCAAAAGTCGCATCTATCAATCACCACCAAGAAAAATGATTGCAAGAGGCAGAAATAAGCACTAAAATACTACCCATAATCAGGAAAAATTTCAGCCAATAAAAGTGAATCAGAAAGGAGAGGAATGAAGAAATTCGTTGATAATGTATTATAATAATTATAAGTAAAAAGTATAGGAAGATAGAAACATAACAAGTAAAGAAGTATAAGATCTATAAAAGCGAGTACCACTTTTAGAAATCAAAATGTGTTTTTTAAAAATAGCAAAATATACTGTAAGGGTTTTATGATAAGTATACATATTGCATAAGAAAGCATCCATGAATCCAAAGATAGTATATATACAAATAATTGTGACTGGAGAAGAAAATGCCTGGGTTAGGGGAAAGAGGGAACA
This sequence comes from Typhlomys cinereus, assembly GCA_023101885.1. Classification (NCBI taxonomy): domain Eukaryota; kingdom Metazoa; phylum Chordata; class Mammalia; order Rodentia; family Platacanthomyidae; genus Typhlomys; species Typhlomys cinereus. Next base: position 1,991,416 of record JALPQD010000308.1, on the reverse strand, counting down.
AAAGCAGAGTGACTAATGGAGATATGACAGACTGTCAAACAAAGATATTGGAATTGGAGAGATGAATGAAGCATTTTTTAAACAAATGATAAATAAAACCTTAGAGTTGTCTAGAAATTCTCAATATATGGGTCTAAGAATTTCAAAGAAAATCCAGAGGATAGATGATATTACACTGTAGTAATAACCTTCAGGACATCCTAGAAAATAAGAAAGGCAAAGATACAAAGCAGTAAAGAATATGAAAAAAAGAGTTGATAGAAACCTCCTATTGAAACATGAGACTTGAAACAGTAAGTTAGATCAGCATTTTAAAAAGATGAGATAAGAAAAATTAGCAAAACTTTCAGCTGTTAGGAAGAATTATAAGGGTAGACCATTATGGTGAAGGGGAAGTTTCCTTCATTGGGTTGTAATAAGTATATAGAGGGCGCATAGTGCTGTGATGAGTATATTTCTTCCTAAAAGTAAAATGGTGAAGTCTGATCATGTGAAGAAGGAATGAGTTCTCCAATTAAGTTAATGGGCTTCTGTAAATCCAGAATACACTTCAAAAATACATACAAAAAGTTTTGTCAAACAACATATCATTAAAGTGCTTGTTTTCAGCAGATGTCATAGCATACTTATAAATCATTCACACAGGGTTACATTTTGTGTGTGTAGGTTTAGGGGGCTGTTTGTTTGATGATGTAAGAAATGATGGTAATCTCAGAGATGACACAAAAACTTTGTGCTGATCACTGAAAAAACCAAGTTTTAGAATAGGTTTTTAGCACTTGGAATAAACCATAGTGTCATCAATACATGCCAGCTATCAATAATTAGTATTTATGAAACAAAGAAATTCCAAACTAACTTTGGTCTTTTTTCTTTCATTTACTAGAGTGGGAAATCAAGTATGTGGTAAGAATGACAAATTTTCAAATTCACCTTAACGAATTCTCTCAACAATGATAGGCACATAAGAAAAAGAACAAAGAAACAATGTTGTTTCTATAATCATTTAATAGACAAAAAATCTTTAAATCATGCAACCAGGATTTGACTTCAAATTTACTATGTAACAAAGGTTGACCTTCAGCTCCCATAGATAAGAATGACAGCATATACCACCATGCCCATCCAAATTTCTTTTGTAACAGAAGACAGTTTTCTCCTAATCAAAATAATCTCCATATAATTTATATCAAAAACTTACTGATTAGAGGATAAAGCACACAAATTCTGTTCTTCGGTAACTTGTTAGTAAATTTTTCTGTGATTTCATGTTTAATTTTGTGAAGGACACGTACTTGAAAAATTTCTAGATGCTTGCCTAGTTTTTATAATCATTTCCTAAATGTTCATAAAGCATCACAGATCTACCCTGGTCACTGGGTGCTCTCCAGTCAAAAGGTAAGAACCACAGATAATTCTGAGAACTTCAGGGCACTGTAAATCCAAGGAGCTCTGAAGTATTGAAATTGGAGACTCCTCTTAGCAGTTTAAAATCATTTGTTCCTGTAAGGCTCTTTTTTTGTTAAGGTGCTAAAAATGTTACAAACTTTCAGTGAAGGCAAATCCTTTCATTAAACATGCCACATGTGGCTCAGTAATGCTGGATAGAAATTAGAAAGCTTTTAAGTATTCGAGAGGGAAGAATATAAATTGGTGAGGGAATATCGTGAGAAAAGACAGGATGCATGAAGAGTAGTCAAACAGATTTAATTATTTTCTCTTCTCCCCTAAAATAGTAGACAGAATTACCAAAGACAATGGTATTCCAGAGATTGGTTACTGCTCCATTTCCATTCTTGATTTGCTCTTCTCTTCAAAGGACAACTCCTTTCATTGAATTTTTAGAGTATTTGGTGGTAGAAAAAAATAGGAGACCCAGTCACACACACACACACACACACACACACACACACACACACACACACATTAAGAGTACCAATGTTTCCAAAAAGTCAATATACCTAAATGTACAATCAAGAAGAAGAAAAAAAAAACAGATACTAATATCTAGGTCAAGACCACCATGGGAGATCAAAGTGGCTAGGGTTATCTGAAGGACATGAATCTCTCTGTCTCTGTCTCTCTTTCTGTCTCAATCTCTCTCTTTCTATCTCTCTATCTTTCTCTCTCTCACACACACACAAAACTCTCTCTGTCTCTCTCTATATATATATAAATTGTGATTTTTAATAAGCCAAAGTAGCCCAGATTGGCCTCAAACTCACTATGCAGCTCCCAATACTCCTGCTTCTACCTGCCAAGGGCTGGGATTATAACCACACCTGCTCAATTATTTATAGATAATAGTTTCATTAAATGAACCAAAATGATGCAATTATATTTGTATTTATCCCAAATGTTACATAAGCATTTAAAATATTCTATTAAAAAATTCTCCCCTCAAACTTAACCTACACCTTTTCTTGATTGTGCAATTAGATAGCACTTTCTCTTTATACTTGATTTCACCTAGGACTCTAGTGGAACCTCAAAGTAATAACATTTTGGCCTCCAACTGCTCATCAATGCATAAGAAGCAGAAGGAACTTTAAGTTTTATGGAAATAGGCCAGAATAGAAATGGAGTGGAAAACTAAAAGTTGTTCCTTTAAGAAAGAACTTTCTGAATCTATTTAGAAACCCCTGGAGACATGGTACCATTCTCAAGTTTTGCTGAAGGGAAAGAAATCAGAATATTAGTGTCTATAGTTCAGTTGCTGCTTATACACTGGTGACACTCAAGTATGAGTTCTGAGCTGAGCTCATTCTCCTGACGCCTACATGGGTATGTCTTATGGCTCAGTGAAATTCCTGCTCACATACGTCATAGACACCTAGCATTCTGTGTTGCAAAAATAAATTTGCTTCATTCCAAACTTTCTTTTCTTGTATTCTCCCTATCTATGATATTCCCCAAAGGTCAAGTGGGGCTGGAGACAGACAGCTCTGGGTTAGACTCGTATTGGACAAGGATAGATATGGGGAGAATGGTGGTGCTTTACCTTTCCATGAAATGATATTCATTTTCTTTTATCCCACTTTCCATTATTGATGAATTTTTATCTTTGTTAACTTCATGCATGTAAGTAAAATATCTTGATTAATTTCCCCTCTACCTCTTCTTATCTATCTTTCCCCATCAACACCCCTTCCCATTAAGTCTTCCCATCATATCCATGCCCTTTGGTTTTGTTTGAAGAGAACCCTTGGGAACACACAGTGTCCTGGAGAACCCTAAGCAATTAACAGACTGGAAGTGGGGCTGGGGGTGAGTGGTTTAAAATATCTAGTTGGGCATTCACATTTTACTTTTAGGAAAGTTTATATTGGTTAGAAAAATGCAGCAAAATGTCTCAAAGTGATTGTAGCTAAATTTATAATATCATGCACTAAGTTTTCACAGTTCTCTAATCACAGTTCTCTAACACTGTAAATTCATTTTTTGATTTGTGATGTTATGTGGCAATACCTGGAGATAAATTGTAACATGTAATGTGGAATTTCAAGTGGTTAGGAATAAACTCATTCCCTGATTCCATACTGTCATAATTAGATACAGATAGCAACTTGATAGTTGAGGGTTGAGGGTTTGAGCACAGAATTCAGTTAAGTCTCAAGGGAGCCTGCAGGAGATTGTGTAATTGATGGAGAAGACCTAATCCATGGTAGGTGTGGCTAGTCCCACCATGTAAATAGTAATAAACAAAATGTAGGGGGTTGGTTATGGAAGTTGTTATCTTTTAGTTTACCAGTATAGCAGTTTCTTCTGCTTTTGGTGTTGGTATGAGTTCTGTACAAGGAACCATAAGCCAAAATAAAGTCATTTGGTCATGAATTTATCATCAAAAATGCAGAGAAACTACTGCATATGACACTTAGTACATTCTCCATAAGAAAATGCAAGAATCTTCATAGATGACTCCTTTTCCTCTTTACACCTCCTCCTTCCTCCAATAAGCATCAACTTTATTTGATTATAGTGCTCAAGAATTGAAAAAATTTTGTTCCCTGAGTCTTTTAGACTTTTTCCTACTTCAAGTCATCATGATAACACCTTCAGTGAAAGCAATGGTCCAGTAGCAAAGGAGCATCTCATTGCAGTTATCAGTGATGTCACCAAATACGTGCAATTTATTTCTCTCTGGGCTTATGGCCTGTATTACCACATCGGAAGTTCAAGTTGTCTTTCTTTGGCCAATGAAACGTGAGGGTAGATGGCGTGGGTCCTTTAAAAACCCCTTCTATAGGGTTGTGGGGGGACGTGTGGACATAAAACTCCTCCGGTTCAGTGCCCCCAAGCCACTGTGGTAAGCAGGGCACTCAGGGAGTCTGCTCTTCATACAGACCATGATGGAGAACTCATTCTTGATGTGTTAAGTCACCACCAACTGGAGGTGTTTTATTGTAACATTCTGAGCATGTCTGTCATGATTCGGCTGATTATTCTACCAATAGTAGACTAAGTTCTCATGTTCAACTCCTTGCCATTCCCCATGAAGTTGTTCACTATGAAATGCTTTCCAAATGCAAACAACTTGAAGACTAGTAGCTTCAGTGAAGTCCCTTACTTTATTGTCCACAGAACGTAAAATGTCCAAGGCTGCAGATAGTATAATCCTTCTTCCAGTCATCCCACAAGAGAACAACAGACCTCCACTTTAGTCTTTCAGATAGGAAGTAGGAAATCCTTGATGGGAATATTAAGCAATGTGTTGATAACTTCTCTACATCTCAGGATTCAATTCTATATATTCAGACATGTCTTCGATAAAAATGGAATAATGGTAGGGACACTGATCCGTTATCTAGATCAGATTTGCTAGCTTGCTGCTGGAAAGTAGACTGTATGCTCGGTGTGTGGAAGCAGAAAGTAAGGGTGGAAGGTATGGCAAAGCTCTTGTTCAATGAGGAATAAGAACTTCAGTTGCTAGCCGACATGATTTGCTTACTGCCTTAGGCTTTAACCAATCAGTCAGCCACTCTTGTAGCATAGGAAGAAGTTACAAAAGTATGTGTGGGGAAGGCATGTTACAAATCAGGGCTGATTTCTTTTTCTCTTAGCAAAGGCAGCTAGTGTAGTTAATGACAAGGTCAGTTCCTCTGCCTCAACACAGCACCAACTCTTTTAATTGATAGATGTGGTCCAGCCTTCTTTCTATTCAGTAATCCAGGAACCTTGCCATGGTAACACAAGCCTGTAAGCCTAGGACTCAATTAGATGAAGCAGGAGGATCTCAGGTTAAAGGCTGTCTTGTTTAAAAGAAAAAAGGACAGGAAAGTAGAGGAGAGAAGGAAAGAAGGAAGGAAAGAATGGAGGAAGGAGAAAAAGGAAGGAAGGAAAAAAGATCGGAAGAAAGGAACATAAAAGAGAGAGAGACTGAGAGATAGAGAGAGAGAAAGAAAAAGAGCACAGAAAGACAGAGGAATATAAATGGGACACTCACACACGCCATTGCTCATGGATGGAGGTTAGAGGAGAAACACTCTCAGAAGTCAGTTCTCTCCTTTCACCATGTGGACTTCCAGAGATGGAGCATTCTGAGCAGGTGCCTTTACCCACTGAGCATTCTTGCTAGACCTTGTCTTAAAGATTGTTAAATTCCTTAAGTCTGTTTCTTTCACTGACTTTTTCCTCTTTGACCTATACATAGACTTGCATTATCAATAATAAATCATTTGCTTCAGTTTGCTCCTGTTCAAGTTATTTATTCCCTTCCTTTCCCCAATGCTCATTGATAGTATAAAGGGTGCCAATTACTCCCATGCATTCAGAATTCGCTCAGCTCCCAGTCAAGAACTGTCTGACCCCACCCTTTGCTTGTTATTGCAGCTGACTCTCAGTAGTCAGAAAACTCCCCTTAGCTAGAAAAAGGCAATAAGAAACATGGTGCTTTGAATAATTGGTGTGGGGAAGACAGTTCTCTAAGAATCATTGGTCCAGTGAAACAGAAGACAGAAAAGCATATGGCAAAACAGTTTTAGGAATGAAAATGGGCAAACGTGTTTTGTCTTCTATGGGCTTACTGGGTACTTTGCCTTTCACCCTGTGAAAGCTGCTCAGTGGGTTCTCATAGCAGGATGAGTTATGTGAGCCCAGGCCTTCTTGTGCTAGCAAGACCATTCCAGTGTAAACTCATCCTTAAACTCAGCAAAGAAAGACAGACCTTGTTCCCAGCTAGGAGTTCTGATGGAGACTGAAAGGAATGGGGTTTCTGAAAGGAATGACAGGAATAGGTACCAGGCAGGGATTAGAGGGGTCTCAGGCAGCCCAACATGAGACTGCACTGAGACAAGTTTATTCTCAGCTAGACGTGCTTATAAGTATTTCACATAGGGAATCATCTGGAATCAGTGATTATAAGGATTATAACAAAAACACCAAAATCTCATGGGAACAGGGACACAAAAGTGAATAACAGAAAAATGTGCAAGGAAATACATGAAGACATCAACATCCTAAATAGCCAACAGCTGTAACAGGGAAGGTCAAGGAAGTACATAAAGACATATGTGATTTACTGCATCCTCAGATGGTCAGTAATTATCTACAGTTAACAGTATCTAAAAAGACACATTTTCTGCTACAATGCTGGGAACATTGTGGGTCTTAAATATAGTTTTAGGGAAAAAGCAGGTTGAGCCGTGTGGTATCAGTCTTTTTGGAGATTAGATCACAGAACAAATAGCAGATATCAGAAAGGCCAAAGAGCAGGAGACAAGTCTCCACGGCTGGCTGTCTCTCACCAGTCTGATTTATACTCAGGGAGTCCTGGGAAGGCCAGTTACAACCCCTGCACCTCCTAGTCAGCTATCCATGTGTAGGGTGGGACAAGCTGAGTTCTGTTCCCAAACACTAGTCATCAGACTCAAAGCTGTGCTTGGATTAAGTGCTCTTCACTGTGGGATGCAAAACTCACCTCCGAGTGTATGCACACATGCTCAGCTGCCTTGGTGCCTATAACTGTCCTCACAAACCTCACTGAGTCCCCCGAGATGCTTCTACATCACATTTTCCAGTGTCAGCTTTCTAAGGAATGGACGAGAGAGTTCTAACCCTCTGCCTAGGTGGTGACACATCCTTGCAGGATGACGGCAGATCACCTGGTGACAGGTGACCAGGGAAATATTGTCAAGGGCTATAGCAACTCAGGAATGTCCAAGTCACCAATCCTCCCACACTGCCTCATCTCGTTGTGTTCACAACTTATCAAATCATGGATCCCCTAGTTCACGACAGTTCAGAAAAGGATCAAATGAAAATTTCAGAATAGTAGATTCACCTCAGGGGGAAAAAAAAAGCAAGCAAGTGTGAAGCTGCTATCGGCCAGGGATAGAGGCTGCCTCCGCAGCAGAAGAAGGGAATTCAACAACGGTACCTGAACACAGGAACAATCCAGAGACAGAGATGCTATGGCAGAGTTGCTGTCCATGGCCCCTTCAGAGCCAGAACAGACTTAAAGGAGATGCAGGGATGTGCCTGACAAGATGTAATGAGTGAAGCTGAGTCCCTGTCCTCCTCCCAGGCTCTGCTTCCCCAGCCCTAAGCCAGGGGGTGTCAGAGGAGGCTTATTATATAAGACCTATTATATTTTTATGCTTCTGAAGCTGTTTCAGGCTCTTTTATCTGGTCTGCCTTGCTGTTCTTTTGTTAGACTGTATAATTGATGTGGACTCTCCAAGTTTCTTCCACCCGGCTCTGGTGAGAGGACAAGGTGATTGGATGATGTCATCCTGACCCCTGCTGCTGGCTTCCATTACATTTGACCAGGGGCACTGTTGAGAAATGACTGAGCGCCTCGGGCTTGTGATAGCCAAGCAATGGAAGTGGTGTTGCTTTCCAGGAGTAAAGAAATGAATTAGTCTTCATATAATAGACTTAGTGCAGGCAGAGATGTTACACAACTCGATTTCCCAGTTTAACAGCATTATCTGACTCAAGACAATATAAACAAAGTCACCCATACCGAGTACTTCACTGTGACTTGTCAAGTCTATTCAGAGAGGAGTCCACTGTGTTCCTAAGATGACAGATGTATCACAGAGGTGGCTTAACAAGCTTGTCTGCTACTAACACTTGGCAAGCAGTCTTAGGTATTCTTGGTCACCAGTAATCCTCCATGAAAAAAGGAGAAAGTTTGTTTTCACTTACCAAGCCAGCCAGTGTATGATGACAGTCTTGAACACTGTAGTAGTGATATATCATCAAGTGTTTCATAATTATGAGCTGCTTGTTGGAGTCTAACAATTGCATTCAAAGGACTTAGTTTGAACATTTTAAATGTACACAAGCAGGAAGATCATATAATAAGCCACTATGTAAATAGACATGCATGCACATTGTTGACATCAACGCTGATCAACATTCTGACAATCTTGTTTCATCTAGACTGCCCACATGTTTTTTTCCTGGCAGTTATCTTAAAAAATTCCAGATGAATATTCATGGTTTTTTTAAGAGGTTCCATGGAGGAAATGACTTGCATTGCTTTGCAATCTGTGTAAACACAGTCAACCAAAGATAGATAGGCATGGAGATAAACATCCAGTGCCACTCCAGACTCCACAGGCATCTGCTCACAGCGGCTTCCCCAACCTATTATGGGAAACAACTGCTGCTGGAAGTACCACCTCAAACAAGAGAGGTTTAACACCTGCCATTTCTTTATGCAACACAGACAACATATTTCAGGATAGCATTTCCTATGGGTGAGATACTAGACAAGTGACTAAGTTCAAATGGGATCCCCCAAGAAAGATTTATTATGCCTAGGCATTATCAATAAAATAAGCAATGCTCTTTGCATCTAAAATGAAGCTTTACTTTAAAGGCTGTCTCTGAACCTGGACCTTTGATTTGACCCCTGGAATTTTAAATCAAAGAAATGTTATATATTACTGGTTAATATCACATATGAACTGTGGCTGCTAACCTGTCTTGAAGACATACAGTCTCATTGCAGTGAGATCCTGACTGCCGAAACCCAGACTTCAGTAGAGTATCTTGTCCATTGGAGGACCTCCCCATCTTTAGGGTCTTACAATCTTGCTGCCTGCTTGCCTACTCTTCTGCAAGTTTTCCTGAGCTTTAGGATGGGGACAGATTTGGCTGTGTGAATATTGCAGGGTCATTGGTATTTGAATTAAAATTGGTTGTTGTTTTCAGTTTTGCAGTTCTGCACCGCACTTGGCTGCATCTTGTCTGGGTGTTAAGGTTTTCTAAATAAAGATAAAAGACTATTGAAAAGAAGATCTTAATATAAGAAAAGGCTTAAAGGTAGAGGGAAGAATGGGAAAAGGGTACAGTAGTTAGTGGAGTCAGTCTCCTGGTTGCCAGTTGGCTACCATCTTCCTGCCAGCCCTTGTCCCCTCCATGATTGGGGAGATATGCCCAGCTTTTCAAACCCATCTAATCCCAAGTGAAAAGGAAGGGAAGTGAGAGCAAGCTGCATCAAATGTCCTGCTACTTACCAGCCATACCTGACCATGGCCTAACTTCTCTATTGAACTGTGCTCATTTGTCCCTTCCCTAGTTATAGTCCTTTGCAGTTATAATGGGTGTTACAGAGTTTGCTTTTAAGTATGTTGTTAAGAAGGTTTAGAACTAGGATCCACTTATAAGGGAGAACGTGTGGTGTCTAACTTTCTATGCCTAGGATATTTCACTCAGTATAATTTCTTCCGATTCCATCCATTTACTGGCAAGTTTCATTAATTCATTTTTTGATGGCTGAGTAGTATTCCATTGCATAAAAATCGACTACATTTTCATTATCCATTCATCACCTGTTCAGTACTTGGGTTGATTCCATCACCTTACTATCATAAATAATGCTGCAATGAACATGAATATACTCATGTCACTCTAGTGAAATGATGATACACTTTTAGGGATTATTCCCAGTAGTGGTATAGCAGGATCATATGGCATTTCAATCTTTAATATTTTTAGAAACCACCAGACTGATCTCCAGACTGACTGTACTAGCCTGCATTCTCACCAGCAATGTTCCCTTCTCCCCACATCCTATACGTGTCATAGGGACGACTCTGCTAGAGAATGTCTATGAGCATGATTAGGCAGATGCTTGACTTCATATACAAAATTTGGAGGCATTGGATTCCATATATCTCTTTCCAGTCTCATTCTGTGACTCTTATGGACTGAATTATGTTGCATCAAAATCCATCTGTTGATTCTCTGAACCCTGATGATATGGGGTTTGGAGATGGAGAATTTTTGAGATAATTTGGTTGAGGCGAGACTATCGGAGTTGAGTCAAGATGCTGGCATTGACATTACTGTTCTTCAGAAAGAGATATCAGAGCTGTGCTACCCCTCCTCTCTTCAGAAAGATAATCCTCCTCAGAACTCCAGAATCTGCAGCTGAATAAACCCAGCGACAAACCTTCAACCTCCTGACTTTCTGTTGGTTAAGCCACACATCCTGCGGTATTTTTGCTATATCAGAGCAAGTTGACTCATATTCTTGACTTTCTTGTCTACAAGCTCAAGTGCTGCAGTAAAACTGTTGCTTTCATTCACACTAATCCCTCTTTCAGCAATCACCAACCTCGGTCCTTCTCTGTACATCCAGAGATTATTAGTTTTTCTGAGACCAGACACCTAACACACTCTACTCTTACAGAGCTTCCCAGTTTTTTTTTTTTTATGATACAGTCTTTGCTGTATTACAGTCACTTATTGTCCTGACAGGCTTTCAACAATCATGTGTCAGGAACTGAAATATGTAAGGTTCATCTCTGAAAAAGAAACACTGATAGACCAAACTCCTTCCCCGCAGAGAATCCACAGATTACCCAAGTGTAGACATGCCATCATCTGCCATGAGACTGCCTGGGGCTGTAATGAAGATAGGTCTTGGTACTGTGATAGAGAAGAGGGGTGATCTTCACCATTGGCCTTGTCCTTAAAAGTTGTGAGTTAATCCTGGTGTCATCTTCATACACCTGGCATTAACTAAGATCAGCTAAGACCACACCTGGCAATGTTAGCTGAGACCACCTGAAAAGATTATCTGGATAATACAATGATCAGCCCTAGATCCCATCAGAATCTTCATAGATCCCATTGGAACCTCCCAGTAGTGGGCCAGACAAAAGGAGCCACAGAACAGGAGACTCAGGAGAGACTCACTGAAGCCGTGCTAGAAAACACACTTCCCTCCTGCTCCCGGGTTTCTTGGTTTCTTTGACCCTCCTGCTCTCCAACCCTCTAAGTCTTCAATGCTACTAGAGACTTTCCAGGAATCCTTCAGCCATCACCCACTAGCCTCTCAGATGGGTGTGACATAGCCTGTCTTCAGCTTTGGCCAACCATGCAGCTTCCACTGTGAAAGACTGTATCTTCCCTCTGGAACCCTAAGGTGAATAAATTTCCTTTTCTCCCTTATGTTATTTGACTTTGAATGTTCTCTCATGGCAGTAGTTAAGAGTAACCGTTACAAAGGACTCAAAAGGAGCTAATGCCTGAACACAGAGAGGGGAAGACATGGATGAATTTGAATGGAACAGAAGAGAAGGACCTAGGCAGAGTGCCTCATAGCTGTTCTATACCGTGGAATTGTAAGTTCCATGAGGTAATCAGATGGGTCCAGTCACCGAAGGCCTCAAAACTCTTCCCAGACCCAGCACAGAGGACATAATCAGGCAACTAGCTATTGTTCAAAGAATAGTTTTGGGATATGGATGAGTAAATGTTGTGAAATTTAGTTAACAGAAAAGCCAAAAGTATTAAGAGAGCTCACTGACTCCTTTACCTGTGACTGAGGGCTATTCCACTATTGTGAATCCCAGATTCAGAGGAGTTCACTGCCTTTAAGGTTTGATTTAGAAACTTAGGATTGTAAAGCAATCCTTCTCTTTGCATGTAGAGTCTCCATCTCTGTACATTTATACTGCTTCCTCCATCAATACAGACCCACCCTTTTATTCAAAGGTGATCTGTTTGGTGTGTGATGCCCCTGCTGGCACAGGGTGATAATGAGGTTTCTGAGTCAGACACGGTTATTTGTGTTTGTTGGACAACTACATTCTCAAAGCTGTCAGCGAAGATTGGGAGTGTGAAGTCCCAGCGAGGATCTCTTTCACCTCATTAGCTGCAGGTTTCAACCACCTCGTTTGCTAAAAAGGCAAGTTTCATAGTTTATGAAAATCATTTAAAGACATAGAAAGGGAACTCAAAGATATGAATCTGTAGTGAGACTTTATGGCCCAGCCTTCGCCCTGTGCAATGGCTAATTTTATTTATTCTTTCATTCTACTCATATTTCCCAAATAAGTTGTCTCTGATTGTAGCATTCATTTTTTCACTTGTAGTTTATGCCTAAATTAATCCTATGCCTCTTCAAACCCATTCACTGAAGTAGGGTCTCCACTTTTACTGCAAATTACCTTTTTAAATGATCCCTTGTTATCTATGGAGATAAGTCCCACAACTATCATGGATACCATAAGCCACAAAGAATGAAAGTTCGTTGTCTAAAGTGGCACATTATTTACATATAATCCATGCATGTTTTCTAGTATACCTTTAAACTGTCTCTAGAATATTTATAAGATAATACTATGAAAACAGTTGTCAAGCTGACGATGTAGGAGTTAATGCTAAGATAAAAAGTTTATTCCTGCTCAGAAAGGATCTCTCTCTGTCTCTCTCTCTCTGTTTCTCTCTCTCTCGCTCTCTCTCTCTCTCGCTATCTCTCTTTCTCTCTCTCACATACACACACACACACACGCACACACAGTTATGGTTACTTGAATCCATGAATGTGGAACTCATAGATTGGAGAATTGATTGTAGCAGTTTGCCTGCATGGTTGCTGACAAATCACCATCAAATGGCTTAAGGGAAGGGGTTTATTGTCTCTTATGATATTCTGGTTACAGTTCTCAGTCTTGCTTGACCAGCATGTTTGGTCAAGTGAAAACAAGGATGTCAACTTTCTCAATCAGCTCTCTGTATTTTATTCCAGCGCCTAGTCCTATCCACTATGGGCTGGACCTTCCCCATCAGCTAGACAATCTCTTGTAGGTTTGCTCTGGGCTTAACTCAACTATTAATTCTCTACAAATATACCTACAGCTCAAACCCTCAACTGTCAAGTTGACACATGTGCCTAACTATGATAGTGATCATACTTCAGCTGCAGTGCCTGGTCCCATAGCCACTCTTCATACTCCCAAGCTGTTGGATTTTTGTGTATTCCTCATTTTTCATGATCCTCCTCTTCAATCTTCTTTGATATTATTCTTCTTCAAGGGTTTTCCCTGCTGTTTTTCACTTTTAATATTCTGCCTGATTCATTCACTCCTCTTCTTGCTTGTGTAAGTACCAATAATCAACACTATAATTCTACCAAAGTGCTTGGACTTTCAATCTGTACGTTCAACAATACTCAGAAACTCATCTCACTGCATGTTGCACTTTCTTTGCTTTCTTTGCACTTTCCTGAGACAATATTCATCCACAACCTAAAGGGACAAAAGGAGATTTGTTTGACTTACAGTTCCAGAGGGAAGATACAGTCCATTGTGATACCAAAGGTATGGCAGGAGGCAGAAGCTAGAGGCAGCTCCAATCACAGCAGTCTTCATGGAGATAGCTAGAGCCAGAGCAAGCTTCAAGTAGGGCTAGACTACCATCAAGGCCTGTCCCTTGTGATGCGACTTCTTTGTACAGGCTCCACCTTTGAAAGGTGTCCTCACCTTTCCAAATATTAGCATTGACAAGGATTCAAATGCAAAAGCCCATGGGGAATAGCTCACATTCAAACCATGAAACTACATTTAAGTTCAACATACTCAAAACTGACCTTTATCAAAACTGATGTTGGCTATCCACTGAGTTGGTCAACTCTGAAAACTTGACATTATCCCGTGTTCTGAGGTCACTGTAGTATCTGTGAGAAGTAACCCTGAATTTGTATCACTGAGGAGACATACCGCTGAGATTGTCTGGAGAGCGTTTGCTGAGGGCTTTACCTGAGGAAGAAAAGCAGGGTTGAGTCCCACACTGAAATCACAAGACAAAGGAGAAAACCCACTGAACAGATTGATCAGTGTTCATCTCTCCTCTTCCTCACTACGGGTAACCAGTCACCTCACACACCTGCAGTTATACCTTGCCAGCTGTGATGGACTGCTTCTCCAACCATCATGTTAAAAAAAAAACCCACAAACCCTTCCTTAGGTTGCCCCCTCTGGTACTTTGTCACAGCAATGGCAAAGCAATGAAAACAAGCATGTCTAGGCCAACGTTGTGTTCAGAATGTCCTCTATCTTACTGGAGGCCTTAAGTCACTTTACTTTCTAATCACATCTACCTGCCACCAATTATGCCTCTTCTCTCTTAAGTGCTTCCCATCCATCCTTCAGGAGGCCGCTTCCTGTTATGAAAATAATTCTAGCTGTGTTTTCCAGCCGAAGCATCCTTACAGCTTTCTGTGGTCTTCAGGTCAACATGAAACTTCTTGGCATTATCTGAAGATATCTCACAGCCTCTCACTGTAACAGTTTTGGACCCTGTGTTCCAGATGGTCTGTAGCACTTGGGGGAATTACCTGGCTCCATGACCACAGTGAAGCCTGCTGTATAACATAAGTTGGCATTGCTGCCATGGGTGCCCATGCGATCCTTAACCTAACCTACCTGTACTTCTGCTTCTAATCTTGATTATCCATGTTTTCAATAGTCCTGGAGCTGAAGTCAAACTGCAGAAGCTGTGGTTTTATGTATTTCCATGACATGTTTTCTGATTAACAATCCTGTCTTTGGGCATGTTTTTCCATATCTGTCCTCTATATCCTATCTCCTCAATATCAGCCTATGCTTTGTGTTTTTGTCTCTTCTATCACACTCAACATTACACCTGCTACAAGATGTATTTTCTAGATCTATGACTTACAAGGAACTCTCCTCTTTATTGAAACTGGGAAAAATAAATGTCACTTGGTTCTCCCACTCATCAAGTAAGAATTATAGCACTGTGTCTCTCCTAGATATATGATTATTAAAATGTTGCACATGAACACATTTGAAACTGTACTTGCACTTCTTTCTAAAAATTTCAAATCAAGGACTCAGTCCTTGGTTAGAGTCCTTAGTCAATACAAGTGTGTTTACATTTCTCAAATATATTTGGATTTCATAAAATTTGCATACCCTGAAGACAGACCCAGCCATCACTTTCATATTCTGGAAACATTAATAAAAACAGAAGGCACTTAGCTGAACTATTACATTTGAGAACAGAAATGCAAACAAAAACATGATCCATTAATCTTCTGATATTAAGGTCCAAGTTAGGCTGTCATTTTATGTAGATGAATATGTGATTTGGATGTTTTTCTCCAAAAAATAAGTAGGAAAATCAGAACCCTTAAAAAAAACAGATTTATACAAGCTTCCTTGGGCACATTCATCTGTTTTTCCTCAGATGACATGGCTGTTAAAACATAAAATCAGGCTAACATTGTATATGAAAGTTTTCTCTGCAGGATGACTCGGTCTTCTGGCTGCAGCTCATTCTATTTCTTTAGGTTATGGAGCTTCTAGGAGGTCATCTTAAAGTTTTCAGAAGCCAGTGTTTTTGCTCTCAATTTATTGCTCAAATAAATAACAAAAGAGTTAAATGGTTATCCTCCAGTGGCCGCTATGTTCAGAAAACAACCAAGCAGAGCACAGCATCGCCTTTAACCTTCTTTTTTCTATAGAGCTGGTATCTTCAAGGTAAATTCTACTTTACTGATTAAAGCAGATTCCTGTATTGTTAAAGCCAGGGAAGTGTAGATTGAGAGAATTAGATTCTTTTCTACCCACTGGGAAACATGTGGCTTGTCCCAGCCCAGAAAAAAGGAGAAACTTTAAAATCTTATCGCTAAGGGTCAATTCACCGAGATCCTTGCAATGTTCTTTAAGGAAATTGGCTTATGTTACTTTTATGTTTTTTCCCAGAAAAATAGGATTTTAAGAGAAAAGAAAGGATTCAGTTAAATGACAGAGTCTCAAGAGCCTAATCTAGAACATGGGAGGTTATTTTTACACACATACACACACACACACACACACACACACACACACACACACACACGTGCTTTCATATACCAATACAATGAATTTGACTGTGCTTTCATCCCACAATACCCCTCCCATCTCACCCCACAGGCTTTCCTTCCCACTCCCAAACCCCTCTTATGTGTGTAATCCATTGAGCCTCATCCAGAGTGTCTGTATTGGCAAATGCCCAGGCAGTCACTGGAGTCTTAATAGATCATCAGTGGGTCAATCATCAAGTAAAGAAAGGTCACATTAGATGTTCCCTCCTGAATGTATGAATTTATGACAAAACTGATAGGAGGTATGCTTTAGGAACACTGTAAATCAGACTAACGTCTATTTTTGTGTAAAGCCGTAGACAGGTATTTTAATAAATATATTTTTTCAAACATACAGGAAGCATTTCAAATGGCAAGAAAGAAGTTCCAGGATGGGGCACCTTGTGCTCCATTTGAATGTGTCTAGCTGTATTTTTAACTGCCTGTCAGCAGTTAAAGTTAACTGCCAGACCTTCTTACCCTCCCTTTCCCATGAAGCAGAAGCATTACTGATTATTGAGGGGCTCTTTCAATGTGTTGAACAGGAATAGCGGTCAGTCCTGCTCAGTACTAATTCTATTGGCTCCTTAAACACATCCGTGCAAACAAACCTTCTGACACCACTTATGACTTCATATATTTCTCAAAAGACTTTTGCCTTGGAAACAGGTTGTCACCACATAGTCCAGCTGGCCTTGAACTCTTGATCCTGCTCAGTCTATTGAGCAGAATTATAAGCATCTGCGATCTTTGGCCTCAAGGGGAAATTTGCCCAGTAAAAGCTGTCATCATATATCATCTGTAGAAGGCTACTATGAAAAGAGAGCAACATTAAACATATTGGATTATGGGAGCAGCGTAGGATCAATGTTCTCTTGTATTGGAAAAGGGATGCGAGGCAGCCTGCTGAAGTCATCAGCAAGATATGCTTCCTTGATTCAATCACACATACTGAAATTAGTGTCTGAGACAAGCTTTGTGCCATGTGTTATAATGTTGTTGAATGCTGTGTCCATGTGGCACTTGGATGTAACATGCATCTTCCACCAGTAGGAAATATTGCCATTGCCACTGTCACAAAAGACAGAACTGTGAATCTCCTTCATAGGTCATTTGGTCCAAATCTACTTTATCAAAATTGTAAGAGACACTATTTTCTTGGGTGCTCCCCCTCTCAAAACTAAAGAATGTGACAAAGATGCACGCAAGGGTGAACATCTCATGGGGTGCCATAGCTCCCTGACAGACTGAAGTGTGATGTTGGATGTGAGGGAATTCCTTTCCTCTAGGGTGTATCCACTGATATATCACCAATGCTCAGCAAGCACCTAGGCACGTGTCATTAAGGGCAACCCAAACGAAACTCAGAGGATCCTGCAGCCAGAGAGATGTAATAGAAATGAGAACTTTAGAGAAGATGGTGGTGAGCATAGGAAAAGGAGCAGGCATGGAATTGGACAATAAGTGGTGAAAATAGCATAGATTCTTTGTATTCATGTGTGAAACTCTAAAAGAGTGAAAATAAACTTAAAAAATCTTGAAATGTATTTGGGCAGGTATACATAAAAAGTAATTTTTAAAAAAATTTTCTACCTTCATCTTTATTTAATCTCACATTTTTAGGCTTTTAACATATAAAACTAATTTTATATTTTATAATGAGCTGTTCTGTTGATAGTTGATGTGACTATGTTTGAAAGTGTTGCTACAGCCAGTCATGTGAGCGATGCATATCCTACATAGAGCCAGGCCCAGAGGGAGGTCCCCTGACCACTTGCCCCAACAAACTAGGGACTAGGGTCCAGTCCTCTCTCCAGCGAAGCCTTTAAAATTACAGCCAAAGTCAGACAGCTTCATTTGACTCAGGAGAGCCAAAAACAGTTATCGAAGAAAGCAACCACAGATTTAACAGAAAATGCCCAGATCACATCATAAAACCACGAAATATAATAAGGACCAGGAAAACATGTCTGTCCTCCCTCCCCCAAAAAACCACCAACCCTCCGATCATAAGCTCTAATCAGATCAACCTCATGGATACCAGTCAGGAAAGCAATTCTAAGAATAATGCATTCCAACGAAATGTTTTTCACATGATCCACAAGCTTCGAGAACTACAAAAGGAGCAAATGAATAGGAACTTAGAATCAATGAGCAAAGTATATGGACTTACATGAATAAGAAAATAATAGACTATTATCTGAGATGAAAAATAAAATAGAGGAAACAAGAACAAGGTTAGAACAGATGAAAAAATTCTGAACTCAGAGTTAAACTAACTGAATCTGAAACCCGAACAGAGAGCATAACACACAAAATAAATCAAACAGAAGATAGAATATCAGATCTGGAAGATAAACTGGCAAGCAGGGTCATTCAATTCAAGAAGCTGAAAAATCTAAAAAAAAAAAAAAAGAAAGAAAGAAAATTCAAAATCATGAGACACCATGAAGAAAGCAAATCTACGCATTCATGGAATCCCAGAACAAGAAATCAAGA
The DNA here is from genome assembly GCA_023101885.1 of Typhlomys cinereus. NCBI lineage: Eukaryota > Metazoa > Chordata > Mammalia > Rodentia > Platacanthomyidae > Typhlomys > Typhlomys cinereus. The sequence goes on along the minus strand of JALPQD010000308.1, from coordinate 1,972,806 downwards.
AAACACTCCAGCTCAGATCTTTCAGTCAATCACAAATGAGAATTTTCCACACCTAAACGAAGAGAGTCCCATCCAAGTGCAAGATGCATACTGCACACCATCCAGATATGACCAAAATAGTAGCACAACAAGATAAATAATAGTAGCATCATTGCAGATACAGGACAAAGAGAATGTTCTGAGAGCTGCAATAGAGAAAAACCAAGTCATATTTAAAGGCAAGTCTTTTAGAAGAACAGTTGACTTCTCATTGAAAACAGTAAAAGTCAAAAGAGCTTAGAAAGGCATTCTTCAGGTCATAAGAGATCACAAATATCTGCTATATACAGCCAAATTGTCAGCCATGCTTGAAGGAGAAAGAAAAATATTTCCTGACAAAAATAAAGTGCTTCTTATCTATCAAATCAGAACTGCAGAAAATACTAGAAAATATTCTCAAGACAAAATTGATCAAAACACCCAAGAAGGTAAAAGGGAAAAATAAGTCCAATACAAATACCAGGCAGAGAACTACCAACACAAAAGACCAATAAGCTTTAAAAGTGATACAAATCAACAAAAACTTTTCAATTATAATTTTAAACATCAATGGGATCAACTTCCCAATCAAGAGACATAGACTAATGACATGGATTCATAGCCACAACCCATCAATATGCTGCCTCCAAGAAACATACCTCACTTTGAAAGATAGAGACAATCATAGGGTCAAAGAATGGTCGAAGATACTCCAAACAAATGCAACTAGGAAACAATCAGGAGTAGCCATCCTAATATCAACAAAGTAGACTTCAAACCAAAACAAATGGTAAGAGATACAGAAGGATACTACATACTTGTCAAAGTAACAATACATCAAGAAGAACTCACAATTCTAAACATATGTGCTTCAAACATAGGTACACTCACATTCATTAAACAAATAGTACGACATGTAAAACAACAAAGCAATCCAAACATGATAATAGTAGAGGATTTCAACACCCCACTCTCACATATAGACAGGTCTATAGGACAAAAACTGAACAGAGACACACTGGAACTAAATCAAACAATAAACCAAATGGGCCTAACAGATATCTACTGAACATTTCATTTTTCACTAAGGAATATGCATTCTTTTCAGCAGCCCATGAAACTTTTTTCCAAAGTAGATCACATACTGAGTCATAAAGCAAGCTTTCATAAATGTTAGTAAATCGAAATCATTACTTATACTCTATTTAACCACCAGGAAATAAAGATGGACGTGCATAACAAGGCAAACAATAGAAAGTATACAAACTCTTGGAAGCTTAACAATATGCTACTGAATGAGTAATGGGTCCAGACAGAAGTAAAAATGCAAATTCAAAAATTCCTAGAATTTAATAATAATGGAAACACATCATAACAAACCCTCTGGGATACAATGAAAGCAGTTCTAAGAGCTCAGCACTCATGTCTACATCAAAAAAATGGAAACACCACAAGTAAACAACCTAACAATGCAACTTAAAGCTTTGGAGAAACAAGAACAAACCAAACCCCAAAGAAGTAACATTTAGAGATTAGCAGGATTAGAGGAGAAATAATGGAAACTGAGACAAAGAAAATGACTGAAAGAGTCAGCCAAGCAAAAAGCTGGTTCTTTGAAAAACTTAACAAGATTGACAACCCCAGCGAAACAAACCAAAAACCAAAAGAGAGAAAAACTAAAATTAATAAAATCAGAGTTATCACAACAGGTGTCATAGAAATTCAGAAAACCAGATGTCATACTTTACAAAGTTATACAACATCAAATATGACAATCACAATTTGAAATGGATGGATTTCTAAGCACATATAACACACCAACATTAAAAAATGATGAGTTGAATTATTAAATATTCCTATAACAAGGGACATAGTTGACACAGTAATTATGAATCTCCCTATAAAGAAAAGCCTAGGACCAGATGGATTCAGCAAAAAAAATTCAACCAATATTAAAATAACATGTAACACAAATACTCCTTAAATTATGCCACAAAATAGAAAAGGAAGGAACACTTCCAAATTCTTTCTAGAAAGTTGGTATTACACTAATCCCAACACCAAATAAAGATACAATAAAAAAACTATTGGTCAATCTCATTAATTAACACAGGTGCAAAGATTCTCAATAACATTCTAGCAAATCAGATTCAAAAACATATAAAAAAGATCATCCATTAAGACCAGGTTGGGTTCATCCCCAAAATAAAAGGTTGGTTCAACATATGTAACATATAGATATGTACATATATGTACATATAGATATGAAAATCAATAAATATAATCCACCATGCAAGCAAATGCAAAAACAAAAACCACATAATTTTCTCAATTGATGCTGAAAAAGCATTTGACAATACCAACACCACTTTAAGATAAAGGCCCTTGAGGAACTAGGGTTGGAAGGAACATTTATCAACATGATAAAGGTTATATGCAACAAGCCCATGGCAACAGTCATCCTAAATGGTGAAAAACTGGAGGCATTCATTCACATTCAGATCAGGAACTAGACAAGGCTGTCCACTCTTGTGATTTCTACTTGACATTGTACTTGAAGTTTTAGCTAGATCCATAAAACAAGAGAGAGAGATAAAAGAAATACAATTTGGAAAAGAAGAGATTACAGAAGACAAGAGAAGATGGAAAGACCTCCTATGCTCCTGGATTGGCAGAATTAACATTGTTTAAATGACCATTCTAACTAAAGCAATACACAGATTCAATGCAATACCAATCAAAATTCCAACCCAATTTATCACAGAAATTGATAAAACAATCTCAAATTTCATATGGAAACCTAAAAGACCCAGATAGCAAAAGAAATCCTGAGTAATTAAAAACTCTGTAGGTGGCATCACTATACCAGATCTTAAACTATATTATAAAGTAATAGTAATAAAAACAGCATGTACTGGTTCCAAAAAAGAGATATAAACCAATGAATCAGAACTGAAGACCCAAATATAACCACATTCACCTTTGACATAGGTGTCAAAAAAATTAGAAAAAGGACAGTATCTTCAACAAATGGTGCTGGTGAAATTGGATATTTATATGCAGAAGAATGAAATTGGACCCTTACTTTTCTCACTGCACAAAAATCAATTCCAAATGGATCAAATACCTCAATGCTAGACTAAAGATTATAAAACTCCTAGAAGATAAAATAGGGAATACCCTCAAATTGATTGGGCTTGGCCAGCATGTCCTCAATAGTATCCCAAAGGCACAGAGAATAAATCCAACACGTTTAACAAGTGAGATTTTATGAAATTAAAAAGATTTTGCTCAGCAAAAGAAGCTGTTAATTGAACAAAAATGCAAACTACAGAACTGGAGAGCATCTTCACTAGCCACACATCCAATCAAGGACTAATATCCAGAGCACACAAAGAACTCAAAACATTAAATAACAAGGAAGTAAATGACCTCGTTGAAAATGGGCTATAGAACTGAAAAAAAAAAAACTTCTCACAAGATGAAATTCAAATGTCTAGCAAACATCTTAAAAAATGTTCTACCTCCCTAGTCATTAGGGAAATGTAAATTAAACACACTCTGAGATATTCATCTCACTCCATTCAGAATAGTTATGATCCAAAAGACAAACAACAACAAATGTTGACATGGATGTGGGGAGAAGGGGACCCTTGTACAATGCTGTTGGGACTGTAAATTCATATAATCCCTTTGTAGATCAACTTGGGAGGTACCTAAAAAAGTTAAAATTTGAAACTGCATGTGACCCTGATATACCACTTCTGGGTATTTTCCCAAAGAACACTGCAGCCTACATCAGATACATGTGTACAACTATATTCATAGCAGCTTTTCACAATTGCAAAGAAATGGAACCAACCTGTATGTCCAACAGTTGATGAATGGTTAATGAAAATGTGGTACACATATACAATGGAATACTATTCAGCTGTCAGGAAGGATGTACTAATGAAATTTTCAAGTAAATGGATAGAACTAGAAGAAATCATACTGAGTGAAATATCCTAGACAGAGAAAGACAGATATCATATGTTCTCCCTTATAAGGGGATCCTAGCATTAATCCTTCTGTTTGATATAATCAAATGGAAACTTTTATAACACAAATGCAAAGGAACACAGGCATGGTGGGAAGGAGGGGTGTGTGGAAAAAGAAACCAAAAAAGTAGAGGCAAAAGAATATTGGTAAACAGCTTTTTTTTCAAAGGCTTTTACATAAGAAAAGCCTTAAAGGATAGGGAAAAACAGGAACAGGACATGGTAGAGAGTAGAGTTAGCTTTCAGGTAACCAACCAATCACTTGCTTACCAGTCCCTATCCTCCCCCCCCAATCCTCACCCTCCATGACAGGGAACACATGCCTGACATAATAAACCTGTCTAAACAGAAGTAGCCAGGGAGAAAACAGACAGTGGACAGAGTCAGATGTCTCATTACTAACCACAGACACCAGAGAGTAAACTTCCACCTACACACCTCTCATTTTATCTTTAGATAAGAAAAGGTCTGAACACCCAAGCAAGACACTACCTACTGCAATGGACTAGCAGTGAAATAGACAGCAGCAACCAACCAGAATGCAGAGCCCTTCAGCCAGAATCAGGTCAACCAGATCCCTTCCTATCCCACGGCTCAGGGAATCTTGAGGAAGAGGGGGCAATAAGATTGTAAGAGCCTAAAGTTGGCCAAGACATTCCACTTTACTGCATCCAGAAGCTCACAATAAGACCTGTCCTCACCAGACCTGCACTATGACTGATATATCAATACCCCTCCCCACAGACCACAGAGGATCTCAGGAGAAATAATTACAAGCAATGGGAACCTCAGGGGTATAGGTGAGACAGATGAAGGGTAGTGCCTCTATCAATGGGTCTACCCAAGGAAGGGCCACTAGTTCTGCCACAGAAGCCTGGAGCAGATAATCCAGTGGAAACCCTGGTGCCCACTGAAGGAAGCAGACAGGAGAGTGGGAAGGAGTGGTGAAATGCACTGGGGAAGAGGAGGTAGAATGCAAGGGGGGGAGAGGCAGAGACCACCTTTATTGTGTAAAGCTAGAAAGTATCACCAGCTATTTTTTCCTATCTATTCAATCATCTTTTGCACTCTGTTCTTTTTCCTTTCAGGATTTCATTTGTATCCAGTATCTTATGGTTCCATTTTTTTCTTCACTATTTGTTACCTAAACTTCTTTGTTCCATTTTTGATGGTTGTTTTAGAGCAGCTGCTAGCAACCATTTCTGTAACAGAACAGCTACTTTCAGCTTGGTGAACCAGGCTTCTGATTCAGTTCTTGGCTTGGTCTTCGTAGAATGACGACAATTCTAAACCATGTGCAAACAAATCGTTCTGGCTGGATTTGGCCAAGGGGTCAGATTGTTAGGTGTTATAGTCTGCCTTAACCTGCTCTAGATTATTAATAATATTTTTAACTTATCATGGTTATCTATATATTAGAATGTCATGTGCATGAGTCATCAGTTTTTTGTATGATCACAAGTGTGAAAGCATCAATGTGAGTATCAATCACTGAAATGCTTGTTTGCTTCTTTGTTCCAGGTTTGCTTCTGGTGTCATTTTCTTTTTTTGGTGTATTTATTTTGCATATCTGTGTGTCTGTGTGTCTGTGTGTGCATGCCTGTATTATAGGGCACTGTTTGTTCCCATGGAAGACCAAGTGTGACTTCAGGAATCATCCTGGATTGCTATCTCCTTTTTGGTCACACTGGGATTTCCCAGACTCACCCACCAGGGTCAGAAGTGCAGGCCACTGCCCATTTCTGTCTGGTATTTTTACATGGGACCTGAAATCCAAACTCAGGACCTTCTGTATATGAGGCAGAGTCTTAACCTCTCAGCCATCTTTCCAGCCCTGGTATCATTTTCTTTCTGCCTACAGTGTTTCCTTTAGCATTTCTGTAGTGATGACTTGCCACTTTGAACTCTCAGTGTCTTTTCATCTGAAACTTGTCTGTATTGTACTATAATTCCTAGGAAGATATTGTCACTGGGAAGAAAATTCCAGGCTAATATATTTTCCTTTCAGCGCATTTGAGCATGCTGTTCTTTTTTCTTCTGCATTCATTATGTCTGAGATTTCTGCTTGGATTTTTATCTGCACATATCTTTTCTCTCTGTATTGTTTAAAAAATGTTTTCCTTTTGTCTCTAGTTTATGGAAATTGGTTATAATTTGTCTTCCCTTTAAGAAGTGCTTGTTTGCTCTCTTGGAGTTGTTACACAACTTTCCCTACAAAGTCTATCTGAATTGACCCCTGATGGAGAGGGCAAGAGCAGACCAAAGAAACGATTCCATTCAGGTCCATCTTGTGATGCATTGAATTTAGCAGGGACAGTTACAGTAGTGTGACTGTCAGGCTGCTGTATCACGCGCCACAGAGCATGGGAGATGATTCATGAGAGCTGAATCATTGGAGTCCCTAGTGCAACTTGCAGCAGCTGCATAATTGCCAGAGAGTCTCCTTCTCTTCCCTGTAGTTGTTTTATATATATATAAAACCTTGGGGAGGGGCCTCATGGTCTTACTTATAATCCTTGTGGGTCTTGTGGCTTTTCAGTACATTCCATGAGTCTCTCACTACATTCACAGAGAGTAGTTTGAATCTAGAGAAAATGTATACAACAGGAGTCTATCAAGCAGTTTAGAGCTTAGAGTGTATGGTCTTAATCACATTTGGAAAAGGATCCCAATTATTTTTTTCTCAAATCCTTTAAGGTCAACATCTATCTTTTTGTTTATATTTCAATTCCACAAATGAGTTGTTTGCTCTTATCTCCCCAGTACTTTTGGAATCTGTGGAATTTTTTACATTGGCTACTGTTGTTATTATTGTGTACATGTGGTATATGCATGCATGTATACTTGTGTGTGTGCATGCGTGTGCACACACGTGTATCAGATGCAAACACCGGGTATCTTCCTTTATCACTATCCACCCTATTTTTTGAGACAGGGTCTCTCCCTGCACTTGAAGCTCTGATTTGCTAGGTTGGCTGACCAGCAAGCCACAGAAATCTCCTATTTTCACCTCCTATCTCTGGTTGCAAATATGTAGTTGCTCAGAATCTGAAATCAGGCCCTCTTGCTTGCATTCTACCCATAGAGACATAACCCTAATACAATTTTTTCTTTCTTTTTTGTGCATATTTCATCTAGGAGATGCCTAATACCATTCTTTCATGTTTTGTCATGCATAATCTCCTGTTAATTCCCTCCAGTGAATTGTTTTATTTTAAATATCATATTTTCTTTCTCTACATCTTCAATCTATGGCATTTTTCCTTAATGTACCATTGTTACCTTCATATACTTATAATATTTATAGCTCCACTTCTGAAGATTTCCTCGTCCTTCAGCATTAGGCCATTTTCTTCTCCTTGAATTTTTTTTATGCATGAATTTTTTTTCCTTTCATCCTTGGTCATTTGTCATTGGGTGTTAGATATGAGCTGTATGCTTGTGGGGACTCTTCAGAAGACCCCCTGTCTCAGAATGATCAGGGATCAAAGTCATACAAAAACTAGCACCTAAGATATAAAGGAGATTTATTGTCAAACAAGCAGGAGAACCAAATAGGCAAGCAGCATGCAGCATGACTGCCTCATCTCAGGAACAGATAGAGAGGCAGAGAGAGAGAGAGAGAGAGAGAGAGAGAGAGAGAGAGAGAGAGAGAGAGAGAGAGAGAGAGAGTTCATAGTTCTATTGGCCAGGGGAAAGTAGTTGGAAAAGTATCGGGAGGGGAAGGGGGTTCACCCCAGGGTGGATGAAAGTCTTTGGACCTGTAGACAAGCTGAGGGCCGTGGAACTGTCCTTGGGAGAGTGGAGCTGCCTTATTGAAATAGACTGGGAATTGTGAAGGGTTCTTTGTCTGAACTCATATATCAGAGAAGGGGGGGCACCTTGGGCCATTTTGTGTTTAACATGTGTAACATCTAACAGTGCTTTAGGCCAATGAATACTTTCAAAGATATTTTAGAACTTGTTTTTGTGCATAACTATGTTAATTGGTTAACTTGTTGCATTTTTTAAGTCTTGGTCTGTAGTGGTTCTTATAGTGGATCCAAAGCAGTTTGTTTCTAGGACTAATTTAGATCTAATGGTCATCTAAAAAATTTTGAGCATTACTATGTTTTTCCATTTTAGCTGTAGCAAATCTGTTCTGTCTGAATTTAGAGAGATGTTTCACCTGTTGTTTTTCAATGGTTCTTGTGATTTCCTTGGGTAATTCATCCATGGCAGAAAAAGATACAGAAATTGTTGGACTTAAATTCCATTTATCTATCTATCTATCTATCTATCTATCTATCTATCTATCTATCTATCTATCTATCTATCCATCCATCTGTCCGTCTGTCTATCTGTCTATCTATCTCTCATACCACACACCATAAATTCTTCTATGCATTGTACAGTATGTTTTTGTCATAATCATACAGTCAATCTATTGCTGTCCAAAAACTAAGGGCCCTAGTGATACTCTTTTTTTCTGGGTCATGCAAAACTGTGAAATTAATAAATTAATAAATGACTTATTTATTTATTAATAAATTAATTTATTAATTAATAAATTAATAAATTCAATGGACTGCTATGAGATCCAGAGTCTGCTGTCTCTGACCAATTGCAGTGTGCTAAGGAACTGCATGGAGCTGGCTGGAACCAACAGCATGCAGAGGTATTTTCAGGATAGTTTACACTGTCAAACAAAACCAAAATTCACCTCTCCATGGAAATTTCCTACAGAAACTTAATACATACTGAAAACATCCAAAGTCACATTTCAATAAATATACTTTAAGTATAAAGTGTTGAAAACGGATGATCATGTCACTTGCAATGCTATTTTCTGAAGGAATTGATAATTTCAAAGACTGTAGAAAAAGGAACTTGTAATTTTTTTTGGAAAAACTGCATATGTTAACCTTTAAAATATCATAAAGCTCAGTGTCAGTAAGCACTTACATTTCAGTTAAACTATTGCTGATTCCAAAAGCTACAATGTACTGCAATGAGCATTAGTGAGCTAAGTACATTCATACATCACCACAGACTATAAACATTTCTGTTACATTTTCAAAACTTTCCACCCAGAAATGGTTGATTTTAGATAATTTTCCCTTGCTTAACTTTAAATAAATTTCTTCTTTGAGCTTTTTTAGTGAAGATGGAGAAATATTTCACACCCTGTGCATAAAAGAGCGAAAGGGTTTATTATTTATTACTCCAATTTTCATAAAAGTGTACTTATACAATTCTTTTGGAGGGAAAATGCTAAAATTCCTCTGCTAGGGTTTCTCATTTTAAGGTAATCAGTGTATTAAATAGGTCCTTGTGCAATAAGAGATAAACATTTCTAAAGGGGTATTTTGAATTGTGACCCAAACATTAAATAAAACCTTTTTTCAATAGGACCACACACAGGAAAAAACTCAAATTCGGGTTATTTGGACATAATACATTTCAGCAACTAATAGCTACATTCTGTAAGAATGTTCGAACTGCATCCTGAGGTTGCCAAGAAACAAAATAGCTCTGACTAGAACCCAACCCACAATCTTAAACTTACTCAAAACATTAGCAGATGCTTTTTTTTTTTTTCAGATCAATCATGTACTTCTCAAGTGTGAGCTTTATAGGTAGTAATGTTCTGTTGCAGTGAAAAAAGGCTGGATGAATTTAGGACAAAGAAAGAAAAGAAGGTTCAGATACATATATACATTGCTTTCTGAGTTCCTTCCCCCACATTTCTTTTTCTTTCTTTCTTTCTTTCTTTCTTTCTTTCTTTCTTTCTTTCTTTCTTTCTTTCTTTCTTTCTTTCTTTCTTTCTTTTTCTTTCTTTTTTCTTTTTCTTTCTTTCTTTCTTTTTCTTTCTTTTTTCTCTTTCTTTCTTTCTTTCTTTTTTCTCTTTTCTTTCTTCTTTCTTTCTTTCTTTCTTTCTTTCTTTCTTTCTTTCCTTTATTCTGATCAGTTAGATATAACCTCTTTATTATGAATCAGGATTAAGGAATATGAAAAAACAGCCTTATTTTCCTAGGGTAAAGAAGTAATAGGAAATCATTAAATTGTACTGTAAGAATTCTATACTTATGTCAGAAACTCCATTCATACCACTGGATAAATGTAAAATGTCATTAAGAAGAAAGAAAAGAGGGCATGACAAGATGGCTTAGTGGGTAAATGTCCCTGCATGCAGACTTGAAGTTCGATGCCCAGAAGTCACATGGTAAAAGGAGAGAAGCGACTTCCAGAAGTTATCTTCTGACCTCACATGTGTGTCAAGGCATGTATCTCTCTCTCTCCTCTCTCTCTCTCTCTCTCTCTCCCTCCCTCCCTCCCTTCCTTCTTCTCTCCATCCTCTCTTCTCCTTCCTTCCCTCCTTCCCTCTATTCCTCCCTCATCCTCATAGCAATACTATTCTGCCTCAGAAAGAAGACTTTTCTCATTGTTAAGAATGGATGAATGTGGAGGTGTCATGCTGAGTGAAGGCAGCCAGTCATAGAGAGACAAATTCAATAACAGTTGATGAATTCCATTTTCAAGGTGCATCAAGAAAGATTTTGGTTTAATGGATATGACTATCTGACACTGGGGTGACTGGGAGCGATGCTAAAGTAGTCTAATGTGTGGAATAAAAAGGTAATATTTTGGTAAAAATATGAATTGAGAAAGAGCCATAAACAAACTTTAAGCAGATGGTGATAAAGAGGAAAATCCTACAGAGGGACTGTTTACCGCTGGTAGAAATGCAAAATGATTGGGCCCCTGTGGAAGCCATTTCAGCAGTTTTTTTTAAATTTCAAAACTAATTGCTACCCTTATGTGTTGCTGTGAGAGAGCATTCAAAGTCAAGCAACTTAAGGGAGAAAAGGAGATTTATTCAGTTCCCGAGGGGAGATACACTCTTTCATGATGGAGGCAACATGGCTGGTGGCCTAAGCTGGAGGCAGCGAAGTCACTGTGAACATCCTGGAGACTCAGAGCTGCTCAGCTCTGTAGCCAGTGGGTGACGGCTGAAGGCTGGAGGATTCCTGGAAAATCAAGAAGTGGGGAACTTCTCTTCTAAGTCTTCTGTTCTACGATTCCTTTTATCTGGTCTCTACTGAGAGGTTCCAATCAGATCTAGGGCTGGTCTTTGTATTGTAAATGTATTGATCTGGATAATCTCCTCAGGTGATCTGACAGCTGATCTTAGTTAATGCAAGGTGTGGTCAAGTTGATGCCCAGGATTAACTATCACAAAAACCAAACGGATTCTTACCCTACTACCATAGCTTTAGAATTTAGAATTTAGAAAATTCACCAAGCAAAGACCCATAAGTTGAAGGTGTGGTCTACACCCAGCATTCTGAGGTATGTGGGAATCTGGGTATGTGTGGGTCTGGGGTAGGAATTAGTTTATTGCTGCGCTTGAGAAATGATGAGATCCCAATCTCTTCTCTATTTCTTTTTGTGTCCTGACCCCATATTTTCTTCCTCGTTGGGCTTCTTTCCCAATGTGCCACCTACCTCTCCACAATAGACTGAGGCTTCTGGAATTCTAAAACCAAATAAATCCTTTTTTTTAAGCTTATAACTTCAGATACCTTGCCACAGTGAAGGACATCTGACTAACCATGATGATCCTACAGTATTTACCCGAACAAGGTAAATGCTTATGTCTATTCAAAATCCTGCCAAGTAATGTTTTGTTTTTAACCAAGCTATTCAAATTGGTCCAAATCTTGGAAATAATCAAAATACCACTTTCTAGTTAGGCCTGATGGTGCAAGTGTCTAATTTCAGCTACTGGGGTATCTGAGGGAGGAGGAATTCAAAATCAGAGTCAACATAAGCTACCAGAGTATGTTCAGGTATCACTGGATCAACTTAGGGAGACCCTGTCTCAAAATTAGAAACATAGAAAGAGGCTCATTGTTGTAACATAGTTATACAGTGCTTACTTACTTAGCATATGTAAGTTCTTAGGATCAATTCTCAGTCTCTTTCTCTCTCTCTCTTTCTCTGTCTCTCACACACACACACACACACAGACACACACATACACACACGCACACACACACAAAGTTTTGCATAGGCAAACCATGATATATCCTTTCAATATTGCCATGTTATATTACTCATTCCTGAAGGTAAACAAACCACAAGCCATGGAAAACCATGGAGGAAGCTTAAATGCATATGAGAAAAGGCTGCTCACTGGATGATCCCAGTTATATACCGATCAGGAAGGAAAAGGTATGGAGACAGTAAAAAAATTCAGTGATTGTTAGTAAGGAGCTTGTCTGGAGGAACAATTTAGGGCACAGAAAATACCTATAATGGTGAGAACATGCCATTACCAATTTGTTTGAATCTGTAAACTGTGCAACATCAAAAGTGCTTCCATGATAAGCAGTTGGCTTTAGGGGCTAATAATGATGTGTAAGCATGTCAGGGTTTGGTTCCTCAACCTTAACAACTGTCCAGTTCAGAGGAGGATTTCAGTAATAAAATCAGTCACATACATGTGCACAGGGATGTATGAGAAACCTCCGTACTTCCCATCCAGTTATGTTGTGAACTTAAAGTGCTTTAAAAAATAGTTTCTTAAAAAGTGGCTGTTAGTGACTGAGGAAGATTATATGGCAGGCTTCCCCTATGGGGATGTATGGAAAAAGAACTGAGTGATATTTTTTAGCACCAGCAACTACTGCCTCAGATATAATAAACAGTTTTTGAATTCTTGTAGACTACTAGGAATTATGGGCTCTGTTCATGAACAGTCCAGCCAAATCTAGAAATGCTGATGAGCCAAAAGGATCAGAAGCCAGATTTATGGCACAAATTATTAGAGTAAATAGTTTAGGCTGAAATAACTTCCTAACTTAAGTCATGACAAACGACATTGGTATGTTTCATACTCTTTGAAGAATAACACAAATGCTAACAGAAAGCCCAGATGGTGGGCTACTGAAATGGCTTAGCAGATAAAGGTACTTGTGGCCAAGCCTGAAAGCTCAGCTCATTCCCAAAGCCACATGATGGAAGGAGAGACTGACTCCCACAAGTCATCCTTTGACACTCACACTCACACTCATACACACCAACACACACACACGCACACACACACACATGCACAGGCACAGGCACACACACACCATACACACAATAAATAAATGTAAAAACATGAAGGTAAAGGCAAATATAAATTTTACTGTGTCAGTCAGATACAGGTAATAATTTGACAATTGAAGACTGAACCTTTAGATATCTCTGTGAAAAAATAGTTATTAAACAACTAGGAAGCCGGTGTGAGTTTATCTAATTATTGATATGGGAATGGTCAGTCCATAGTGGGTTATACCATTCCTTGGGCATGAAACAGAGGGAGGCAATTTAGTATTTCAGGGTACTTTGGCATATTTAAGAATATAGACATGTTGGCAAGTGAATACATATGCCCCTCAGCTCTTTTTGTGGATACGCTGTGGCAAGTTCTCCGGGCTCCTGATGGTGCTGTGAACTCTCTTGTCATGCCAGACTATGAACTATAACCAAAATCCTGAGCAAGAATCAACCTCTTGTTCCCTTAAATAATTTTGGTCATGTAACCATTTCAGCAACATGAAGAATAATTGAAACATGAATTCAGTATCTTTCATCTCTGCCTTGCAGAGGAAAGAAAGTATCAAAGCACTTTATCATTCTAATAGATATTGTCAATGTTTAAAAAGTGCCAGAGTGCCTTAATAAATATTTTATCTGTTCCCAGAAAGTTATGTGTTCCTAAAGTTCTTAGGAGAATGTAACCAAATTTTTCCAAGCCATAGTTTCTTTCAACCAAAACACTGAACAACTGGGAAGGAAAATCCTCTAGTTTCCTTACATTGTAACAGAAGAGGACATAGAGGTTGACTAAATCAGAAATAGAATGATGAATAATAATATTTATGCAATTAATATTTATATTTTTCATGCCATAATTGTTATTTGCTACTGAGAGAACTTTAATTTGTGCTTGTCACATCAGGGAGAAATTAGTCAAGTCACGGAATGGCTAACTCTTTAGTTAACTAGTTAGTTTTCTTCATTGGCCTTTTTGTGGGTGTGATCGCTCAGTAATCTCTTGGTCATGTATCTCCTAGTGGTTTAAAGAAATAGAGTGAAAGTAGGTAAACTTATCCACACTTTATCTAGACAAAATGGCACAATGGTACCCAGGTCCTGGGATGTGGACATGGTTAGGACTGGCGTTTCTGTGTCTCTTCCTCCAAACAGAGATAAACACAAGCATCAGGACTTGGGCAAAGAGTCAACTGTCATTTTGCTTGTGTTACAAATACAAATAGCTAACAGATGATAATTACAAATACAAATAGAGACAAATAGATGCTATCTGATGACAGAAGAAAATTCATGGAGGACTTTAACACCTGTGATAGATCTAGCTTGGCCAATCTCGATATATTTTCCTTATTAGGTATGTATGGGGAAAATATTTTTTGTGTTTGTTACATGTTCAGATTGCGTTTTACTCTCCCATGATGCTTTACCAAATCTCATTGCACCTAACCATTTCAAATATTTTCATCTAAATGATGTTTTTCATTCTCTTTCATTTTATTCTTTGCTTGCACATGTTTTATCAACCAAATAATAGTTTATTTTTATATATTTTAAATGGGTCACAGACTTCTTTCTTTTAGGCTTCTTTGCTGTGGGCTAGGTGGCTGAGAACAACACAGTATTTCTCAGTTGCCAGGGCTGAGGACCCTTGGGTGAAGGGACCACAAGCAATAGTCTGAGAGAACTCACTCTCTTGCTTCTGGCTGCCTGGCTTTCCTCTATGTTCTCCCATGCAGATAGGTAGAGATGGCTCTCTATGGCCTCTTTCATAAGGATAGTAAACTTTTTAAAGATCACACAGTGACCTGACAGTCACCCCCCAGCAGCCCACCTCCAGGGCCAGCACTCTGGGTGTAGAGTTTCAGCACACTGATTTTTGAGGTGGAGGATACAGATAGACAGACCTCAGCAGTGACCAACATAAAGAATGTGAATATTGTTGTTTTAATTTCAATATGTATTTATCTGGGAAACCCAGTCTCTCATCATAAGATAAACTTGGACCATATGTACTTAGCAAGTTCTGTTATCTTTCTGAATTTCAGAATCTCTCTCTCTCTCTCTCTTTTGTGTGTGTGTGTGTGTTGTGTGTGTGTGTGTGTGTGCATTATGTGTGTGTGTGTGTTGTATGTGTGTGTGTGTTGTATGTGGGGGGGTGTATGTGTGTGTGTGGGGTGTATGTGTGTGTGTGTTATATGTGTGTAAGAGTGTATGTGTGTGTGTTTTGTGTGTGTGTGTTGCATATGTGTGTATTGTATGTGTGTGTTGTGTGTGTGTTGTATGTGTGTGGATGTGTGTGTGTGTATGTGTGATGGATGTGTGTGTGTTGTATGTGTGTGTGGATGTGTGTGTGTGGTGTGTATGCGGTGTGTGTGTGGGGAGTGTGGGTGTGTGTGAGTGTGGCTGTGGGTGTGGGTGTGTGTGATGTACCTGTGGAGGCCCAAGGATGACTTCAAGAATCACACTGGATTGTTCCACTTCCTTTTTAGTTTGCTATGGGGTTTCCCTGTCTTCCAGGGCCAGAATGTCGGCTGCCATCATTTCCACCCAGCATTCTAAGGTAGGTTCCACTGTCTAAACTCAAGAGCCATCTCACCAGCCCTGAATTCTCGTATTTCTGAGGAAACCATTAAATGCCTACCTCATGGGATTTTTGTCAGGATGATATGCAATAAGGTAAGATTAATAATCTGGAAGCACTACAATGTTTTAATGAAAGTTACTATTATTGTTATTATCTGTTTATTCTTATTTCTTTCTCCTTAGATGCAACTATGATTTTCTCAATATATCCTGATAAGCTTAAATAGTTTCTTAAGAGTTCGGCATACAGACGTTCTGACTACATGAAATATTTTCTTGAAGACTTTCTTGGATCAATAGAAACCAGCCTATGACGGGCTAGCATGTGATCACAGAGAAATAAAATTCTATATATAGGTGCAGTTAAGCATTAGATGGTTTAGCTCATTGCTATAATACTACACAGGATAAAAGTGAGTGGAGAGAGCATCTGATTCAGCATTCTAATTTAACACATAATAAAACACAGAGTTAGTGGGATTTCTTTTTAGTCACTTGTACAGGCTTTTAAACAGAGTACAAATATTCACTGCACTGCAGTGATAATCATCTTTTTATATTATTATTGTTACTGTTATATCACATGTCTCACATTGAGCGGGACAGTGCTGTAGCAGGTTCTGATTCTTCCCTTCTCCTATGGCGACCAGACACTTATGCACAGTTACTGCATACAGTACACGTGGGCCAGAGCTGCCAGTCTTTTTTCCCTCATCCAAGGCAGCCCTGCCTGCCCGTCAGTGGCAGAGTGTCCCCGGATGATGGGGTGATGCTGTCGTTCCCCTTGTCTTAGATCAGGGCACAGACTACTTGCTTATTCTGAAGGCGTGGAGATGCTGACTGATCAGATGCCGCCAGCCACTCTCTGTCAGCCAGGAGATGAAGGGGGTGCTGGGCAGCGCTTTGGGGCTCCAGCAGTGGCTTCGGCTGCTGTCCACCTCATGGGTCAGCGCATGTGTCTCCTACTATGTGTTTTTCAGGGAAGCCAGATTCCTGCATGGAAAGACGATCTGGAAATCATAGGGCATGCAAAGGTGAGAGCGACGACACCCGGAGCTATGCGGGCCTGCTTGCTCTCTGTGCTGGAGGCGGCGGCGCGCTTAGTCATTGCGCGCCTTCCTCTAGGCACATCCAAATTGCTTGAGTTTTAGCTAGAGACTTTTGCCAGACGGAACTGCCACACATCTGGTGTAAAACCATGCACAGTTTATCTTGTCGCCATTGGAGCGGATGTTTAATAGCCAAAAGGTGCCAGACCAGAATCTAAATGATGAGGGTTGGTGCCCCTGGCCTGCCGTGGATTGACGATGTCACCCTGGGTGAATGTTTTCTGTCTGAACCTCAGTTTTGTCTTGTTTGGTTTTTGTTTTTAACTCCCAAATCAGGCTACCATTGAATTTCCTTTTAGCCTGATATTGTGATTTCTTTAACAAATGATTGTAATAATAGCTATAATATAGCAAACATACTCTGTGGGCTAGATATTAGACTGAGTCTTTCTACATGGATTAAAATATTTACTGTTTAAACCAGGTCTTTGATGCACTGAGAGTTATCTGATGCACTGAGAGTTGGTTCGCATAGGATAAAAGTGGTGCCTAGAACCACCTGCATGCATGTGTGTGTGCCTGTGCATATGTGTGCATATGTGTGATGGTGTATGTGTGTATGTAACTTGTACTCAATGACATTCCAATCTGATGGCATCAAAACACATCATACTTGCTTTATGCAAAACACTCTGCATAGGATTGGTTCTTAAAAAATCTAAGTTGATTTAGAATTCCTGGGATCAAGGATTGGAGTTTTAGCTGATTAACCATTACATTCCCTCCCCCAAGCAAGATGGTATTGGACAGGTTGTTTTTCTTTGAGGAACTTCAGATGTACTTTGATAATTGCTATAGACATTTTTATGCAAAAAGAAATATGCCTTTCCCCTAAAGAATACCTCAACTTGGATTTCTGCTTACAAATTAATAGAGATGCTGGCAATTAAAATTAATCACATTATTGAGTACACTGCATATTTATAGTATACCAGCTGAGGGTAATTCTTGTTGATTTAAAGATTATTGGATGCACAAAATGTATAAATACTTGAATAAATACTTTTAAATAATGCTGTAGTCTTCAGCACTTTTGGAAGGAGGAATTGGTTAATAAGGTTTTGATTCGTTGTGTTTGTTCTTTCTGCTAAGGAGGAAAAAGAGGCCAGAGTTGTTTGAGTTGAAACAGTCGTGTCCAGTGATAGGCCCCAGAATGGCCCTGACTTTTTAATAGCCAGTTCACTGCAAATCATTTTTGGTTTGTCCAATTGAGACAACAGCAGCTCATCTACCATATAAGCATTAATATATAGTTATGTCCTGAGCCATAGAGTACCTTCTGATATATACAGTATAATATTATACCAAGAGTCTGTGATCTCATGAGACAGTCGACCATTATCTTTTTGGATTAATTCCTTGTTGTCCAATGATCACCGCAGTCATATCACTTCTAGGCTTAACATATTCAATTAGTACCCTCTGCTAAGAAAAGACCAGGATCTTTACCCAGCAACCCATACCTTTCCCTTTCTTGTCTTGCAGCATTTCTGTGATAATCTGCCTGTTTCTGCCACTTCACCAAAGCTGATAATAGCTCTGATCTTTCTGTATTTTAGATGAAGATTTTTGACTTACCTGAATTCGTTCCTCTTTCTAAGTGTTTTTTTCTCCTTTACTGAATTTCACTTAAGATACCTTTGCATACATTCTTGTTCCCAGGCTGCCCTGTCTTCTAGCTATCATGTACCCCACTAGACTGTACCAATCGGAGCCACCTTCACCTTCTCACTTTGCCTTTGCCCCCTAGTGGTGAAGAAATAATTTGTAACAAATCCACCAAAATGACCTCCAGAATTCATTTTATCCTGATTCTCCGGGCTGTGTTAATAGCAGGAGCTTAGACTTCTCTCATTTAAAATAATTGTGATGGCAGCATAGAGATAGAAAACTAATGAGGCTTCCTATCACTTATCTCGGAAAGGCGTTTTTATGCTAACACATGACCTCCGATAATACATGTCTCTCATGATTTTACATGCACAGAGCAACTTAATTTGCTAGAAAGTAGACAATTTCAGATGAAACCCCAAGTTTGCCTTAAAAATAACACAGTCACTTTCTATATATCTGTCATGCTGGGAGTCAAGACTACGAACTTCATTTCAACAGAGCTGTGTCTTAGAAGCAGTTTCAGTGTGCCCCCAAATGTAAATTTGCTGCAGGCTTGGTCCTCAGTGAAGCAATGTTGAGGGCACAGAATGTTTGACAGATGGAGCCTGCTGGAAGCTTATGCCATAGGTGCTCCATCTTTGGAAGAGATGGCCGCTGATTCTAGGAGAATTAGTTCCCGTCAAAGCAGACTGTTATAAGAAAGTGATCGTGGCTCCTGTGTGGTCTCTGCTTTCTGTCTTATAGGGTGATCTATCTCTCCTGCTCATGTTTCCACCATAAAGTCAGTGTTGTGTTATAGCTATGATGCAGATATCGGTGTCTTGTCTTTTGACTTCTATCTAAACCTATGGCTGAACAAACCTTTTCGTTCTCTATAAAGCAACCAAATTAGGTACTGAGGCTGAGGTTCAAGCTCTGGGCACATTTGTAGAGAATTAGCAGTCGAAATTGTCTTGCGGACAGTCCAAGCCATTCATGGGGGGTGGAACTAGGTCATGACAGGTGAATAAAATACAGAGAGCTGGTTGAGAACATGGCCATCATTGTGTCTGGCAAGGAAGGATCGTCCCTCTCTCAGCTGTTATGTGGAGATGGCATGATCAGTTCCCTGGGCCTGGTGTTGGTGTGAGCTCTCCTGTCAGGCTGAAGTGAGAACTGTAACCAGACCATCATAAGAATAAACCCCTTGTTCTCTTAACAGTTTTGTTATGATTTTATGGGCAACATGCAGGAAAACTACAACATGAAGGGATGCTATTTTAAATAACATAAGGCAAAAACGAAAACATACACTAAGACAAAGGGCACAAGTATATCAGTGTACCATATCTAGAAGAGTATCAGGAAAGCCAAGCTGAACTTTAGCCACTCGTGTGGATTTTTTTTTTAATTTATTATTATTATTATTTATTCAACTGTGTGCATATGTGTGTGTACGTGCGCGCATCTGTGTGTGTGTGTATGTGTGTGTAGAACCACGGACGAATTTGCGAACCACCATGGACGCCTGCACCTCCTTCTGCCCCGGGATTCACAGGCTCCGCCCTACCAGGACCAGAAGCGCAGGCCGCCCCCGCTTCCGCCTGGCGTCTATATGTGGGATCTGGGATCCGAACTCAGGACCTTCCTCCTGCTAGACAGAGGCTTAACCCCTGAGCCACCTCTCCAGCCCCTCGTGTGGATTTTTGCACAATTAGAAAAGTAATGATGTGAATGATAGTCCCTCTTTTGAAGTGATGTATCTTCTTGCTTTTTTATGCCTTCGATCTTCAAAGTTGTTTTCCATTTTATACATATGAAATATTTCCCCCTGTTTAGCCGCAATCTCCTTTCCACAAATGTTATATTTCCCAGTAGAATTTACACTTTACAGGGTGGAGTTCCATCCTGGGTCAAGTGAGATGTCTTGACCATGTTGCACACCCCGGACCATTGCACACCACCATCTATTCGTTTGCAGGTTGGCACATGCTACCCACAAGGGCTGAGTGTTATCAAAAGCTATTCTTCAGAGCTTTGACATTAATGTTCTCATTAAAATATTAGAAGCATTTTTAATATTTAGACACTTGAAATTTCCAGTTTAGCTCTATTTGTGCTGTCTACTTCTGCTGTTTCTGTGTCTACAATGATTGTGATATTATGCTATCAGGAGTTAGTACTGTGCAGGGTTTAGCATTCTCATTTGTAGAGCAGAGAAAATGAATGATTGCAGAAGAGATTGGATAATTGCTCTTATGTGAGGATATCCTTGTATTAAACTATGGCAAAGCCCTTCAATGTCTTAAGTCCCTAACGTGGAAACCTTTATTAATGACTGATTCTCTGACACAATTTTGTTAGCCTCAGACCTTTTCCTTTTACCTCTGACAAGTGTGGGGTTCATCTAAATTCACTCAATTACTTTACATTTTTCTTTTTTTTAATATTTTATTATTATTTCTGCTCATACAAACTTAATAGGTAGACCAGTTCCCTCCCCCCTCTGCCTCCCCCGAAATCCCCTGCTCCCCCTCCCTCCTTCCCCATCTCCCAGTGCCTCCCCCCCAATTTCCAGAGAGTCCTTTATTGTGTATGCCTAACTCTCCTCTTGGTCCTCCTTTCCGATGATGTACAAGGACCCAGTGGCATTTCCCTGAACCCTTTCTCGTGTTCCCCTTAAGCATAGGAACACTACTGTGGCTGTCAATCACTTGCCTCCAAGGATCTTGGTGTCTTTAGCCAATGTTAGACTTTGTGAGGTCAATAGTGTGTTGGACATTGCGCAGGGCATGCAAAGTCCAATTATGATTGCTTAGCCCTAACTTGTGTGGAGTATCTTGCAAATCATTGCTCCTCCCATCCTTTTGCTCTTACAATCTTACCGCCCCCTCTTCCGCAAATGTCCTTGAGCTTCAGGATGGGGAGAGATTAGGCTGACTTAGTTCTATGTGGATGATATAGAGTCTCTGAAGTTCTGGATTGTGGTTTGTTGATTTTCTTTTGCAGTTTTGCTGCTCCTGCAATGTCCTTCACTCCATCGTGATGGGCACTGTATGTCACCCCCTGGTCAGAGACAAAAAAACTGTTAAACTGGAGTCTTGTTATAATAGCACATTCAAGGGTAGATGTAATAAAAGCAGGAAACCTCTGTGAGGGAGGGGTCAGGCACCCATTTGCAAAATGATCATTTTTCATCTGCCAGACTATATGTCCTCCCCTTCTGGTGAGATCATACCCCCTCAGTTGTACATGATCAGGAACATCTTCTTCCTGAGTGATCTTACCAAACTGCAAACTAGAATCATCAGGATACTTCACTGATCTGCCTCCCATGACACAGAGACCCTACGCTCTAAACAGTGCAGTCATCATTGATCTGTCTATTTCACCTCTGGCTGCAAGGGCTTCTCCATCTTGTGAGTTTTAGACATTACCTGAAGACTCATGGGGAAGCCCCACTAAAAAAAGTGGTATGGAGAATCCTGATTAAACTGACTTTTTGTGGTTCTTACTAGGAGTGTGGGGACACACACAGGGGCTCAAATGCTGAGGCCCAGTTGAAACGTTCAAAAGAACCCAAAGAAAGGGCATCCACCGAAAGCATTCACCCTCAACTCCACTTACCCATTGACCTAAGCAATGTGACTGGGCTGTCCTAAGGCTGTTTATCAAGTATGTCAGTCTGAAGTGACGTCCCTGGCATCTCCTGACACACCTTGAAAGGGCCACTGGAAGCAGGAAGAGGTTGTTTAGTCCCTCATCCTTCATGTTCTTGCTCTAGAATTCATCGGTCCTTCCAAGTTTGTTTCTCCTGTACGTTTCTGCTCAGTATTTACATGAGACTCTGGTACATATTGATTATTCCGTGGCCACTTGAAATCGGTGACGATTTAATGTTAGTGCAAAGAGGAAACTTTAATCTAGGCCTAGTATCTCAGCACATGGGATGTGGAGGCAGGAAGATAAAGAGTTCAAAGTCGTCTTCAGTACCAAAGTGAATTTGAGGCCAACCTGGGTTACATGAGAGAAAGAAAGAAAGAAAGAAAGAAAGAAAGAAAGAAAGAAAGAAGAAGAAAGAAAGAAAGAAAGAAAGAAAGAAAGAAAGAATGAAAGAAAGAGAGAAGAAGAATGAAAGAAAGATGAAAGAAAGAAAGAAAGAAAGAAAGAAACAAAGAAACAAAGAAAGAAACAAAGAAACAAACAAAGAAACAAACAAAGAAACAAAGAAAGAAACAAAGAAACAAAGAAAGAAAGAAACAAAGAAAGACAGAAAGAAACAAAAAAAGTTTTGCCCAGGCAAAACTGGAGGCAGCCTGGGTGTCCCTGGGACACGGGGCCACCTAGGGAGCTGGGCGAACTCACCTGGGATGGAGGACTGGGAGCGTGGTGGGGCGGACAGGTAGGAGGGAGGAAGAAAGGGGCTGGGGCCCCGGGCGTGGCCTAGGCAAAACTGGAGACAGCCTGGGTGTCCCTGGGGCTGGCTGGTGGGAAGAGCTGGGACACGGGGCATTTGCTAAAGGCACTAGGATCCTTAGAGGCAAGGGATTGACAGCCACAGTAGTGTTCCTATGCTTAACGGGAACACAGGAAAGGGTTCTGAAGAATGCCACTGGGTCCTTGCACCTCATCGGAGAGGAGGACCCAGAGAAGAGTTTGGCATGCACATTAAAGGATGCTCCGGAGATGGGAGGGGAGGCACTGGGGGATGGAGAGGGAGGGGGTGGGGGGTTGGAGGGAGGGAGGGGACTAGTGTACCTGTTAAGTTTGTATGAGTGGAAATAAAAAAAAAAGAAAAGAAGGGAGGGAGGAAGTGGAGGAAAGAAGGAAAGAGGGAGGGAAGAAGGGAAGGGAGAGATATAAGGAAGGAAGAAGGAAAGAAAGAAATTGAAGATTTTATTTTGATAATTTAAACAAATGAATTAAATCCTTATTATATATAATATATGCATTGCATATATATTTTAAAATATATATGTATATGGTAGAAAACCAGGTTTTTATGTTTGTTCCATTAGTTTGCCTCTAAGTTATTAAGGTATCCAATCAGATCTTTGTTTAATTAATCTAATCCAAGAGCAAGATCATGTAACCATTATGCCATTTCAAAATAGAAGATTCATAAAAAAAAAGCACTCCCATGGCTCAAATATACTTTTAAAAATCACTCCGTTAGCTACAATTAAAAACTCTCTTTCACTTGCACGCTGAATTCTCCAGTGTCTGTGTGGTAGTAAAGGACCAATAGTCAGTAGTTTTGCTTCTAGAGCTGCTGATAGAGCTGTTGTGAGGATGTGGCTCAACCCTGCTCTGGTTCTTTTTTTTTTTCATAATTAGACTATGATTAAGTCACAGTTTCTTAACAGAAACTTTCTCACAGCTCTTCTCATTTCACAAGAGTATTTAAGGTGTGGTAAGCAGTTAGATGCAGAACCTACTTAAGTATGCCTGCATGCACAAACTTCAGTGTCTCAATCCACTGAGAACAAATACTGATTTCAACCTCTGCTCACTGTCACATGCCAAGTTCTCTGAAGGATCTTCACAGCCTTCACTTCCGTTTAAATGTATGACTGGGACCCACGTGTCACGTGATGATACTATCTGTTTCTTAGGTATAAAAATAGACAGACATAGATGGATGATAGAGAGCCATATGGATAGATACATGATGGAAAGATGATAGTTAGATTTATAATTTCATACATATTTGCACTGAAAAATCACTCCTGCACTGTATGACATATTTCTCTAAACTATGTTATTAATTCTATCATGTTTTCCAGGAGGATCCCAATATGTATGCTGGAGTTTTGACTATGTTCATAACAAAAGACAATCGTGTTGCAAACAGCAGATTAGAACAAAATGTTTAGAACAAAGTAAGCCATTGTTTAGCTGTGTTCTCATTCCACTTTGACACACTTCCTAGTTGGACTTGCATGTTGATACATTTCCCTATAGCCTAGCTGTTAAGTAGTTCTCTGAATCATATGGCTTACTCCCTAGGCACTGTACTTCCTACTCCAACTTTTAGATTGGTGGTTTCCAAACATTAAGAAGAGAATGAACTGGGGTGATAGGAAAAGAATTTTTAATATGATAAGAAAGTAGTCAATGCACATGTGTCTATATATGTGTATCTATCTTCATTTACCTATCAATCTGTAATCTATCTATCTGTAATCTTTTTATTTGCTATCTATCTATCATTTAGCTATATAACATCTATCATCTATATATTGTTTATCTATCACATCTGTCATTCTATCATCATTTTGTCTGTCTAGTTATCTAGTATATATCTGTCTTAACTATCTATAATCTATCTTCTATAAGTCTATCCATCTCTACCTATTTAACATCTACATAATTATCTGCCTACCCATCATCTATATATTGATTATCTGATCATCTATTTACATGTCTATTTATCTATATGTCTGTTCTCTCTATATATTCTTCATATATATATCACCTATATGTTTATATTTCATCTATCATTACTTATATATTATATATTATATATATTATATTATATTTATATTGAGTCTGATGTTTTTCTAACATGCAAGTCCAACTAGGAAGTGTGTCAAAGTGGAATGAGAACACAGCTAAACAATGGCTTACTTTGTTCTAAACATTTTGTTCTAATCTGCTGTTTGCAACACGATTGTCTTTTGTTATGAACATAGTCAAAACTCCAGCATACATATTGGGGTCCTCCTGGAAAACATGATAGAATTAATAACATAGTTTAGAGAAATATGTCATACAGTGCAGGAGTGATTTTTCAGTGCAAATATGAATGAAATTATAAATCTAACTATCATCTTTCCATCATGTATCTATCCATATGGCTATCATCCATCTATATGTCTGTCTATTTTTATACCTAAGAAACAGATAGTATCATCACGTGACATGTGGGTCCCAGTCATACATTTAAGCGGAAGTGAAGGCTGTGAAGATCCTTCAGAGAACTTGGCATGTAACAGTGAGCAGAGGTTGAAATCAGTATTTGTTCACTTATTTGTTCTCAGTGCAGGAGTGATTTTTTCAGTGCAAATATGTATGAAATTATAAAACCCCTGCATCTGACATTTATTAAGCTATCATTGCTGCCAGAAGCCTTTTTCTGTCCTGCATCTATCAGTTTAGCTAGGCTCCTGCTGATATATCTCCAATAGACAGATGGAAGAATCACAGAGGAGCCGGGGTGGTTCGCTGCTTCCTTCTCTGAGTTTTTGTGTCTCTTGCCAAGCTAGGCACCATGATTAATATGAGATCCTGATATCAGCTGTGCAATCAGTGTCTGACTCTGGCTGGCAGGCTGACTGGAGGCTGCAGGTCACAGTCTCTGCCTGGGTTTGCGTAAGTACCTCCATCTTTTTCTCTGTGACACCTTAAGGATGGAATGCATTCCCTCGACTGTGAGGGGAAGGGGACAGGGATCCAGCCGTGGCTTATGGGGTTTCTTGTAATGTTTCTAGCACTTAAAGTTGCTTAATGAGGTCGTGCTCAGCGATCATAGATACAAATGATCTTTCTCACACATTCACCCTGACATAGGGATTTCCAAATGAGAGCAATAATTTACCCACCTTATTAAAAATAGATACAGATTTGACTTCCAATCCTGTATCTTCCACTTAAAAGCTGAGTGACTTTATGGCACATTAAACATAGTAATCCAAACCTCACATTGTGATTCTATTACATACGCACGCTGATACCTATCTGACAACCACTGAGATGTCTGAATGATGTAATCTACACAATGCATATGGCACACATTGACTCCTTAATAAACAGTAGGGATCCTATTTCTTTTTTTAAAATGGTATAGAAAATACAAAACAGAAACATGTTCAAATGTCATATCTATCATCTATATAGCTTATTATTATTATTATTGGTCCCACTCTATAGACGAAGACTGTATTTAATCACAGATCTAACTGTCTGTCCAGGGTAGATCCAAAGTTTATGTCAAGCATGTTGTTCTATAAACAAACTTTAAGAAGACATTTAACATCAAATGACATTTAACTGCCATTACTGACTAAATTAACTTGCTTATTAACCTTATGTTTGGCTTATTATTTCACTACATAGAGGTAAGTGTCCCCATGGAAAACACACAAGTACACATAATTGTCTAGTAGTCATAGACTAAAGCATGTAGTTGTTGTTCTCATGAAGAATCCAAAGGCTCCTGAAAGCTGAGACTGATTTTCTGATTTTCAGACCACAATCCAATTTGCTCCCAAACACAGGACAGTTCATATTCCCTTCTTTCATCTTATCCTGTAGAAAACAGGATGATTTCCAAAAGAGCTAGCCAGTGGTGCCACTCTCTCTTGGTG
The DNA here is from genome assembly GCA_023101885.1 of Typhlomys cinereus. Lineage (NCBI taxonomy): Eukaryota > Metazoa > Chordata > Mammalia > Rodentia > Platacanthomyidae > Typhlomys > Typhlomys cinereus. Next base: position 1,946,007 of record JALPQD010000308.1, on the reverse strand, counting down.
CACGTGATCTCAAGAATGTGTTCACTGTCAAGAAAGACTAAATGGTTAGTATGTGTTTCAAGGACAGAGAAGACCATCTTTTAGTGAGAATCACATAGATCTCAAATAATCCCTTAGATATATTGAGCAACCAGCTATTCACTGATAATTACCCAAATGATACTTACTCTGCTATCCTCCCCCGGCACCATATTCTTTACTGCAACATCTACTATCATCTGGTTTATTCTTCTCTTCTGAGACCAAAACCTGCATCAGCTTGTTACTTGCTCTTGACCTATGACCCCCCCAGACCACTTCTGGTAACTACACCAAGGCAACAAACATCTTTCTAGTCATAATTCTACAAATGACTATCTTTTTGACCGTTTGTTATCTGTTTCCTTACATATGCTGTGAAAGTGTTCAAATTATATCAAAGGATAACTCTAGTACATGTTGCTATTTAAACTCCCCACTCTGCTTCCACCATTAGTGTTTGATCTCAGAATGTCTGGTTGGGGTGATGGGTGAAGACTTTCTTTGTCATAGCCAGGTTGTATTCTGGAAGAGGTGACTATTTCTTTAGATATTTCAGTGATGACCAGTAGCAGAGAAATATGACAAGGAAGAAGGAACCCAATGGATGAATACCACTAATCCTAAAGAAACAGGACTCTACCAAGTATCTTATGAAATTTTCAAAATAATCATCCAACTGATCAATAAGAGAGCACAGATGACAGATAAAATTGGGAAACCAATCACTAAATAATTTTAGATATATAACAGAGAGTTAGAAAATATAAAGAGTTAATCAGAAAAACTGGGACCTGAAGAAATGTAATTATGGAACTGGAAAATTGTGTAGCTTCAGAAGCATGCTTGAGCCAACAGAAGCCATAGGTGGTGAATGCAAACAGAGTTTACTTCAATAGTTCATTGAATCTAGTCAGAGGAACAGCCAAAAAGGTCAGAGAGCTTTGTGGAGCTAATGGAACAACAACAACAAAAGCTAGTTGATGTATTACTCTAGCTGTAAAAAGAACTGAAAAGGAGAAAAGAAAAGAAAGCTTATTTGAATAAACAATCACAGTAAACTTAACCAAATCTAGAAAAGGAATTAGACTTACAAATCACAAAAAGAAGATCCTGGATCCTACGCAACACAAAAACAAGATAATGATAAGATGTTCTTCCTAGAGACACATTATTACCCAATGCCCAAAAGACAAAATGAAGTAAAAAAAAATTGAAAACAAAAGAGGATTGATTCATCAAATACATGGGAAAGTAAACAAGGCTGCTAAGGGTTTGATCAGTAGAAACCTTGAAGATCAAGATGAGGAGATGATTTATTTAAGCTACTGAAGGAAAAACTACACTAGAAGAATAGCAAAACAGCAATAAAAAAAGTGTTACGAACCAAGAATCCTCTGCCCACCAAATTTACCAAGTAGAAGGGATATACATATAAGAATTTGTCATACAAGAGAAAATTAGGAAGCTCGTCACCTTGTAAGAACTGCTGAAGCATGTTTCAGTTGAGAGATGCCAATGAAGAATTTACCAGTTTATAAAAGCATAAAACTAAATATAAAGATAGGAATATTTTAAATTCTAGAAAATTTTAATGGTTGGAATTCGACAACTTTTAATTCTAAGTGTTAAAAGACTAAAATGTTAAAATGCCTACTATAATTTTTAGTGGTATAAGATAAAAACACAAATGGTGACATCAATAGCATAAATGTTGGGGAAAAGATGATTGTCATTTTTTTTAAAAGTAGTTGAAGCTAATTTTCTATGAATTTAAAATAGACTATTATAACTCTATGATATTATATGTGAGCATCACAGTTACACCTAAGAGAAAAACACATATTACATATAAAAAGATGAAAAGAATTAAAACATACTACTGTGGAAAACATCTTGTAAAAAAATAAGGTGTACACAGAGATAGTTAAATGACAATAAAAAAGTATGAACTATCAACACTTACTAGATTTATAAGTTCTCTGATCCAGAGACATCTCCTTGCCTATTGACTTTTTTTTAAAGCTTTCATGTACAAGTAAAATGAATTTATGTTTCATCCCCTACTAGTTCCTACTTCTGCCTGCTCCACTTGCTCTTTCCACCCTGGCTCCCTCCCATTTCCCTGCCCCCCTGCTTGTGAGATCCACGGGGCCTGATCTAGGTTGCTGGCATTGGGTATCCTTTAGGGCACGATGATTCCACCAGTGGGCTAATCATTGAACTATTAATCTCTCCCTCAGGACTTGTACCTGTTCCACACAGTCTCTCAGGATGGTGCTGTATCTCTTGAGAGCCTCCTTCAGCTGTGGCAAAGTTTTGGTAGTAGGTATTTCTCCCCACCTTCAAGCTCTTAAACTCTTACCAACCCCTTTTCCACAAGGTTCTCCAAACCACACAATGAAAGATTAGCTGTATGTCTTGTTCTTAATGACTTTTTCTAAAATATTCACCTATATGTCACATACAGGAGACTTTTGTTAATGTCAAGAAGTCATAGATGTTGAAATTAAAGCAATGGAAATGCAGATTCATGTAAATGATCACCAGAAGATACAAGAGTGGTTTGATCAGATGATAACTGACCTGCAGTCTGAACTGCTATCATACAATCATAAGGGATTCATTTGTGAAGGGACCATGATATCATAACCCTAACATACAAATGCATAGGATCAGAGCACATAAATACATATATATTTATATTACTTTACATAGCCAAATATGAAAATGAGATACAGAGCCCAGAAATAAAGGAAAGCATTCAAAGCAACTGATTTCCAACAAAGATGCCGAAAACGTACAACAGAAAAAGATAGTCGAATTAACCCAGCTCCCATAGCCTTCCTAAATATACCTTAAATATTTAACAATGCTATTAGCTACAGACAGGTTGTCCATGAAGAAATCTGAGGCCTGATTCAAGCCTATTCTTAGGCCTCAGCAAGCATGTGTCCTTGGTTGCTGACTGTAGAGACAGAATACCAGGAAGGGGGAATGTGAAACCTATGCTAATTTTTGGGACAAGGACTCAGTTAAACAAGCATTCCCAATGCCATGGAGCAAAACGGCTGATGGTTTTCTGTCTCCGCCTTGCCAAACAGTTAAAAGTAGCATCTCATGTGCCCCCCCCCTTCACGGTTAGCTCTCAGCTACTTCCTGACACCCTATTTTAAAAATACTGGAACCTTCAAATAGTGTTAATTCTGAAACTCCTGCTTTGACTTCAGAAATTATCTCCTTGCTCTCTTAAATTATACAACCTAGGAGAAAGAAATATGTGTTAAACAGACATGCTGGAGTCTGCAGAGGGAGGAGCAGGGTGCTGAGTGAACGCTTCCTTGCTTCCAGGACAGAGTTGGATCCCAAGCTTTCTGGGAGCCCACACGAGACTGCATGATCCCCACACTCTCAATCCTCTGGGATTCTCTTGGTGAGAAAGGAGATTTGCCAAAACCCAGACACCTCCTCAGACTACACTGTGACTTTTCCTGCCTGGTAGAAATGTACATCCCTGTTGGTAGAGTTGCAACCTTGGGAGGAAGATTCATGAAGCAGCCATCTGTCAGGAAAATTGATGCCCCATGTTTACGTGAAACTGACTCTTGTCAGACTTACAGTGAGAAGGTTCTTTGTCTGGATGCACTGTGCATTTCCTCTTGTATGCTGCACTCAAAATTCATTTCACGTGTATCGGTCCAGAGTTGGCATGACTAACACCTATGATTTGGTGGTTTTCTTTAGTGGATTTGAATCCTGTGTCTGCATTTGCTATCAGCATGGACTTGCAGTATGATTAGCCTCTTTTTTCCCGTTTATTCCTTGGAATTTTCATATACAAACAAAATGAGTCTGCATCCTTGCCTCCATCTCCTCCCTTCTCCCCTCCCCCCACACCTCTCCCAGCCTCCCTTCAGTTTACCAGTCCAGTCACATTACTCCCACTCTGGTGTTCCTCTGCATGTGTGAATCCCAGGGTTCATTTTGGGGTGCCTGTACTAGTAAGGGTCCGAGCATCTGTGGTAGTATAAGTGACCTACCAGTGGGCAAATGTACGGATGGGGGAGCCTCCCTTCTCTTGTTTGGCACCTGCCCTAAAGATTCTCTCTTTGTTGGAGTTGTTTCTCCTGAGATACTCTTTTGACATGGGGGAGTATTGACATGTCGGCCATATTTGTGGAGATGTGGTGAACGCAGAGCTCACTGCAGTGAGTTCCTGAATGCAGGAGCCCTATCATGATGAGTGCCACGGCGGGCAATGCACCTCCCCATCTTCAAGCTCTTAAAATCTTTCCGCCCCGTCTTCTGCAAAGTTCCATGAGCCTTTGGCCTGGTTAGGGTTGAGCTTGAGCTGAGTTTCTCTACATTGTTTGTAAGATGAATATTACAATGCCAATTTGTTACTCTCATCATTGGGGTTCAGTGACCTGAGGCTGATGAAATGACCAGCACCTTACTTACTTAACAGCTGGTACTTATTAAGTTAGTTTCCCTTCCACCTTGTTTTATTGATGCTAGTGTTAAAATCACCCCAGGTATTAAGAGTAAAGAAAGGAATGTAAATAAGCTTGCCCATGGCCCTCTCTTGCTCTGGCTATTTCTCCAAGTTCTCCAGCACCTCAGGGATGGAGAAGGCCATCTTTGGCAAGGAGGCTAATCCATCATGTAGCACAAGCTCTTCTGCTTCCGCCCTATAGTAAGAATGAGTTGAAAAATTCTCTACAGATTAGAAGTTCTCAAGAAGCCAGATCACTTGGCAGAGCTCCTTGTCTATTAGACCGTGAATTTATCTTAAGAAAAACTAAAAAAGTGTGCTGACTAGAGGGCAGCCATGATGCTTCACCAACATATCAGCAATGAATTTCTGTAAAGTAGAACACAGCCTTAAGTGCAAGGCTGTGTGTGTGTGTGTGTGTGTGTGTGTGTGAGAGAGAGAGAGAGAGAGAGAGAGAGAGAGAGAGAGAGAAAGAGAGAGAGAGAGCGAGAGAGCAAAGTCTTCATCATCTTCACATTCTTCTTTAAAGAAAAATGTATTCTCTTTCAAAGTGAGAAAATTTTGTAAAATGTGACTTTTGTGAAATTACACAGTGCCTTTGGAAACTTGGTGGTATAACTAAATTCATAGCCTGCCAATATTCACTGTATAGTGATCTCCTATCATATAGAGTTGCAGTGAATTTTCTTTGTCATTTGATGACTCCTGATCTGTTTCACATGGGGCGATCACAGTCCACTGAAGTGATGCACAGAGGTATTAGGGAGCCAGTGCCGGTTAGCACATGGTCTCATCAGTGGCAGGAAGCAATAAAGCACCTGCAAGACAGATGCGACTTTCATTTTCAAGATATTGCTCTTTGAGGACATGAGACTTTTGCTGTTAGATACTAGAAATATCTTGTTTGGGGAAAAAACAAGGATTTCTTCAGAAAATAATCAGCAGATGTCGTCTTTTCAAATTAAATCTCTCAGTTGGTAGCAGACAGCTAGCACCTGGGAAGTCCAAGCGTGATTGAATATGATGGCTCCAGATAGTGCCAAATAAATTTAGATTCCTTGCTTGTCAATTTGGAGGTGATCCCTTTGGCTTTTTACAACTGTTCTTATTCTAAACAGATGTAAGAAACACTAGTGCACACTAACATCTGTAAGTCACTGTGGAACACGCCTAATTCCTTTGCATCCCATCTGTTCTCGGTCATCTCTCCACTCTGTTGCTTGCTACCAAGCCACTGAAATCTTTTTTCTATTCTGCCCATGTTTTTGAATATATGTAGGCACTAGTAGGTTCATCAACATGTCAGTTTATTAAGATACCTCTGCAAATGTGTGCACGTGTCTGTGTAATTGCATATGTACAAATATATTGAAGAAATTGTAAGGCAGGTTTGTGCAGCAAGTATAATCTTGTGTCCTTAACTACACACCTTCAACCTTGGTCCAAATCATCTAGAAGAGTAATTCCCTCCTAATAGAATTTGGAACAATGGTTTTCCTCCCCTCTCTTTTTCCCTTAACTTTTGCCTTAGCAAAGCACACAGTAAGAAGAACGTTTAGTAACAAGAGCCATTGGAACTCTTGTTTGAGTAATTGTTTTTGGGCCAGTGGGAATACTGTGTATCACAGATGTACCAATTATGATATTACAGGAAGAGAACTGAGAGGTAATGTAACCATTTATCACCTTCACCATGAAATGGAATCACAGAGCTGGGGTGGAAGAGTCAGACTTTGAGCAACCATTGTTCCATCCCAGCTTTCCCAAGTGGGAGACAATTCTAGCAGCATAGGACAGGTCAGACACACCTCAGCTATCTTTAATTATGGAAGCACATAAAAGAATATTATAAAGTATAAACTTTTTGAATATTTCTAATAAAGATGTTATTGCTAACCAAAACAAAAGAAAAAGATTAACACTATCATAAACCTTAAATTGAGCCTACATGTAGTAGACATTTTTATATAATTCTACTTGAGAACCATCATGAGAATCGTTATGCACTGCTGTGTTATTTATGGGAAACTGGGTGCTTCTATGACTTGTCTTGTGATACATACCTATTAACTGGTCATGCATAAATAATGACCATAGCTTTTCTTCCAGTTTTTCTGCTATTTAGCTAGGAGTGAATAAGTGTTGAAAGGCGTTTCCTATAGATTTCTTCCCTACCTTTTCCTCTGTATTCAGTAAATAAGAATGGAAACATTGCTTCTTTTATTCTTTATCTCTTACTCTCATTCCTTGTTGCAATTAGTGTTGCAACACTAATGTATAACCTATCATTGGTGTGATTTGGGCTGAAGTTGACTTATAATTTATTTGTGAAAAGAGCATTTTTGTACAAAGGACTCCCGAAGCTAGAAAAAGTTCCAATCACATTGCAATAAATTTCAGTTTGGAATGCAAACAGGGTTTAATTTTTCAATTTTTAAGATGCAAAACGAGGTAGAACCATTTGCAATAACTCTATCTGCTTTACTACCATCGCAAGTATAATTAGTGCCCAAGCATCCATAGTGATGAGGAATCCAAGGTTAGAAATGGATAAGGAGATAGGAAGAAGCCAGATAACATAATAAGAATTGATCCTTTGACTACAGATATTCAGATATTAAGTGATGAGACTGCAGTACTATGCATGTTTTCCCTATTACCATGCTGGGTCTTTGTTCAAGCTTTCTACGTAGCCAATAACACATACAACCTCAAATACATAATTTCTACACTTTTCTAACAGCGCTGAATGTTCTCTTCAAACTCTTGTATATTACATTCTGATCTAAATTTCCCCACTAAAAATGATGAATCAGGTGTTGTAAAGAGTCACTATGATCAGAAAATGAGCCATAGATCCTGGAAGACATAATCATACTTTCAGGATATTGAGATTGAGCCTTCATGGTTCACACTTGCAAAGTGGCAAGCAGTTTTTATTTTAATATCAAGTATGTGGTACTGGTTGTTCAAGACATTGTACTGTCTTATATCAAGTCTCAAATCTGTCTAGTAAGCTTTGGCTCAGCTACAATTTGCAATTCCAAAACTTACATTTTTTTTAACTGAGTCAGATTTGGAAGAGGAGAGCTGAATGATTTCAAAGTCATTAGACAACTCTCTCACCTGGTATCCAGCAAAACATCAGAGGCTCAAAAGATCCTTACTTAAATGGATCAAGACCCAAGAAATAGGAAATCACAAAGATCAAATAACACACAAGGAAATGTCACAAGTAGAATTCAATAAGACAACATCCATTGCTTTTCAGGTTATAAATCACAAATAGAATTCAATAAGACAACATTCATTGACTTCCATGTTATAATCGTCAGTGACCATGTTAGTCAATTTTCCTTAGATAAATAATGTAGGAAGATAGAATTGCATTTTTCAATGCCAGTTTGTACGTTGTATAGTTCATAAACTCTTGAATCCATGGGGCCTATGGTAATCTGGCACATTACAGTGACTGTGTGTGGTGGAATGAAACTGGAAGTTTTATGGCCAGAGACCAAAAGAGAGAGTGAGGAGGGTAGTTAAAGAGTCCTGCCATCTTCTTTATGGGACGATCTCAAGGATATGAACTTCCCCAATCAGACCCTACTTCACAAGATCCCAGAAATTTCTAAAGTGCTATCTGGAGGACCTACCCTTCACCTCTGGGGACCTCTGTGGGAAACTTTACGATCTAAACAGAAACTTTTTTTTCCTGCTGTGACCCAAAGTTCCTATCCATCTCATAATTCAAAAAAATAATTTAGTTCACTTCCAAAGTGATAAAAATTTCAACTGTTCCAGCATGATTCAAATTAGAAGTCCAGAGTCTTCATCTGTGACTCAAGGAAAACTCAACTAAGAGTTCCTACGAATGTAAAAACGGTGGTTGAGAAGATGGATCTGTGGATAAAATACTTGGTGCACAGCATGAGGTCCCAAGTTTGTATGCACAGAACCCACCTAAAAACCAGAGAGTATGTTTAATCTTTAATCATTGTAATGTTCAGGACACAGAGACAGGGAATCCTTGAAGCAAGATGACTAGCTGGACTAGCTGAATCAGCAAGCTCTTAGTTCAAGCATGAGACCATGCCTCAATACATAAAATGTAGAACAATTAAGAGAGACATCTGACATTGATTTCTGGTCTCTTTATATGTATGAACACATATGCATGCACACTCATACATTCACATACCTCTACACACATGATACAAACACACATATAAACATATGTATACAAACATACATATAAACATACATATAAACATGTAAACATATAATATAAACACCATATATATATAAACACCATATATAATATAAACATATAAACATATAAATATATGAATATATAAACATATAAACATATAAACATATGCATACAAACATACATATAAACATACATATAAACACATGCAGATGCAAAAAAGGAAAAATAAACACATCTTTCCAAGATACATTGATGGCAGAGGTGCATGAAAAGCCTTCATATTTGAAAGGAAAGAATAAGAAAATAATAGTAAGGAGGAATCAGCTTAAAGTAAGTTTGAGGCCCTGTAGGAAACATTAAAATTTAAATCTCCATGTCATTCAGAGTGCACTGTGGTGAGCTGTAGGCTCTTGGCTTTCTATTGATTTATCTGGTGATAGTCCACATGGCCACATCTTTTTTTTATTTAAATTTTTATTATTTTATTTAATTGTGCGTGTATGCATGTGTGTATGTATGTATGTGTAAGTGTAGAACCACAGGCGAATTTGGGAACCACCATGGACCGCCTCCACCTCCTCCTTGTTTACTCTGCCCCGGATTTACAGGCTCTGCCCTACCAGGATCAGAAATGCAGGCCACCCCCGCTTCCACCCGGCATCTATACATGGGGTCTAGGATCCGAACTCAGGACCTTCTGCCTGCAAGGCAGAGGCTTAACCCCTGAACCACTTCTCCAGCTCCCCACATAGCCACATCTTTGACCTGGCTTTACTTGCTGTCTGCTGTCTACCCTGAGAGCGTTGTATTTTGCTGGCACCTACTTCTTAAACTTACAGCTTTCTAGGTTCCTTCTATCTTGCTCCTTCAAGCATCTCTTTCAAGCCAAATCTAAAGCTTCCTGCACATGACCATGCACAGAGCAATGATAAATAATGCTCTATCTCTTGGTACCAATTACTTAGCAGCTCTCAATCCAGTCAATTTGATGAACAAAATTATCCACGACAATTATAAGCTCTAAATTAATTATGTATAAAAATATAAGGAAATAATCCCAAAGAAAAGATCTATGACATTTTTACAAAAAAAAAGAAAGAATGAGCAAAGAAATTGAAAAGTATCTTTGAGTTAAAGATTGCTTAAGCACATAAGATAACATGTACAATTTGTAGGGATAACCAGGGGACAAAATATTATTCAATAGAAGAGCAAGTGAGATTGGATTTTATTAAACTTGCTTACTAAGGATGTTTTTAGCAGCCATTTGGGACAAATAGAAATGGCATTCACTTTGACCATGTGGAGAGATAGAACAGAAAAGCCTGAATTAAGTTAGACATTTGCTGGGCTACCTAGTGTGTGAGAGGACTGATAGAAATAAATACTCCTGACATAAATGAGAAACAAGGGGAAACATTTATTTTTCTGGGGATCCCTAAGAAATAAAAATATAGCCTATTTTCTGTGAAAGAACAAGGACTCAAATAGATAAAATTAACATTTAGTGTCCCTGAGTTGATACCATCTTTGAGTTTCAATTAAAACTAAGCAAAAAAAAAAAAATAGTAATTCTGATAGGTTGATCCTCAACCCAAGACTATCTGAATTTATGGCTTCAGTGAGGGTGGAGTAATCCAAAATACTCAGCACATTAGAAAACATTCTGCATTATTAAAGTCATATATGTATTAGGAAAGGGGACTAAAAGCTGCAATTAGATCTCAGACACAAGAAACATTTGATGATAAAATATTAGAGAGAAGAGAATTACATTAAAATATTTAAAGAAATAAAAGTGTGCAACAGAAGAAAGTAAACAAAGTATTAGGAAACTATCAAATACAAATGAAAACAAGTAAAATAATACTTCAATTAATGTAGGATGGTTATTGAAATTAAGAACCACAGTGAAGTAGATGATAATATACATAAGACATAAGTAAGGAGAAATTAAATCAAACCATCTTGGAAATATTACTGGTAGAAATTAGAGAGTCAATAATTCTCAGTGTGGAGCAAAACACAACCTTAGTCCAGATTCATACCAAGGAGAAACAAAAATACACATCAATGTATAAACCTGGAATGCTGAAATGGTTATAATCATTTTGCTCATCATCAACAAAATCTGAACACAATCCTAAGTATACATTTATGGTTTAGTCATACATGGAATGGAAGATTATTCAATAGCAAGAAGGCAAAGTTGTTTTAAATTCAAAAGCATGCATGAAGTTGGAGTGACTTAAGTGATATGAAGAATACAGGCTCCAGAAAAAGGTAATAAAGGGTTCTTTTTAGATGACATCCATGGAAAAGTAATTTATGGAAGCTGAAAATGAATCAGTGAGTGTGAAAGGTTAGCAATGAGAGGGTCTTACAGAAGAGAGAAAGACTGTTTGGGGCAGTAGTCATGTAATTTCTGTGTATGTTGATTGTGGTGATGCATGATTATAGTCTTGTCAAAACGAGCCCCACATGCAGAAAGGCATGAAAGAGGAGGAAGACTAATAGGGAAAAGGATTGGATGCTAAGGGTTGAAAGTTACATAGATGTATCATATCTATGTATAATACTCTAAAAGAATAAAAAAGTAAATAAAAACATAGGAAAGTGCAATGCAGACTGTGTGTGAGGAGAGAAAGAGTGGGTAGACATGAGTGTGATCAGAATATATTACATGCAAATATGAAAACTGTCAAAGAAGAAATTAATTAAAAAATAAATAAAGCACGATGTGAAATATCAACCAAAGGCAATTAGTTATAGAATACTTGACCTTATAACAATTCACCAAGTAATAATTCACCAAGATATTCAGCATGGAGATTAATCTAACATTAGCATATCTAATAGTTAAGATTTTGCTGTTACTAATGACCTCTCCTCCAAAAATGATTGATATAAATGTAATGATACAATCAACAATTGTAATCAGATAGACATTGATAGAGCTAAATTCATTAAACTGAAACAGGAGACAGATGGTACTTTGATCAGAGTTAATTGAGTGGGACTGAGTAAAGGAATCACTTACTAAAGTTGTTGGCAGAGTTAAAGGAAACCAATCAGAGAAGATGAGCATCCCAGGAGCTGCCTATAGCAGGTAATCATTACCACCACTAAGGATAAAGTAGTTCTATCAATATCTATTTGATTAAAATTGATACGAACGCACACAATTAAAAATAAGAACATATCCTGGAACACATTGAAACATCCAGTTATAATGTTAGCTATAGAAAATTACATTAGAATGAAGAGAGGAAATGGTAAAAATCAATTACTTAAATATTCAATTCAAAAATTAAGAACAATAGAATTAAGGGAGTGAAAATATAAGAAAACAAATATGAGAACAGAAATGAAGAAAACCAAACTAGAATTTAAAAACATGAATTCGCAAAACCTAATGTTACTTCCATAAAAAAGAAGGAAAAACCATAGTGGACTCATCACTGGTCTTGGGGTGCCCTTCTCTCTGTAGAGAGATCCAATAGCATAATCTCTTTCCACCACTATCAGGAAAGTATATTTGAAAATAATTCATTGATTGATAACTATAACTAGCCATTGTCTGTCTGTGTCTGTCTCTGTCTCAATTTGACCTAGATACTTGGGCACCTGGGATTCAAAGTAGGAAAAGACATTTATAAATTATGAGGAAATTGTAAAATAAAGGGTATAAAATTCAAAATACCTGGCAAATAGAGTTGGCATTATACCAATGCTGCTCCTGTGGAAGACATAGTACATTCATATCATTTCTCCCTCTGCCATATGCTGGGGTTCATATAAGCATCTCAATGGACATTTTAAATCCACAGGCCAAAGATTCTGAATTACTTGAGTCATGACAAGGCTAACAAATGATTCTATTTATCCTGTTCTCTCAAACAACTACCTTTCATAACTCATTATGGTCTTTAGCAACTCCAAATAATGACTTCTGGAAGCATAATTTGCCAAGGATTATTACTCTCCGTCCTGAAGATTTTGTGTTTTGAGCATGTGGTCAGTAGCACCTTATTATAAGATATTCTGCTAATTATTCGGATACTGAAATTAAACTCTAAGGAATCTCAAGGACTTAGAATTGACCAGTTCAACATCCAAATATGCTGAGTAGTTGTCAAGTTTCCTGTGAAAGACCTTCTAGGCTGAACATGAAAGAATTTCTTCTTTTACTAAGGGTTTATTGTATCCCTAACAACCACTTCATACATTTACATACATACATTACTCTCAAAACTATGAAGTGGTTGTCCTCATCGTTTGAATTTTACAGATTAGATGCCCAAGAAATGGTAAGTTTGAACAACTTTTCTATAGATACATAACTATCAAATCAGGACAGTAGGAGTCTAAGTCAGGAAATTTTATCTAGCTTTTTAATTTTATTCATTATTTTTTTACACCTGGAAAAACAACCAATCTTGGGAAATGATCAGAAATAAGACATTGGGGTGAACTGAATTTATTTGAACTATTAACATAGGGTGGAATAATAGAAATGTGGTTCTATGTAAATATTTACTTGGGACGTTGATTTACCAGAACCTGTGATAGCTGGGTCTGTATTTCTCTCAGAGAACTTGAATGAGGTTTGGTATTCAAATCTGAGACATTTCTGTGTTGCTGGAGTTTCATTATTACAGTGTTTTTATATAATTTATTATTGAAATATGATGTCATTTGAACATGTTGAGAATCTCTGAAAAATAGGCTGAGGGACTTTTTCAGGCTTGAGTACAGAGTGGCCTTGGAAATTACTTAATGCACTCTTCTGACCCATATCATATCCAAGAAGAAACCGAATGAGCAGTGCTTAAATGTAAAGTGTCAAAGTGAAGAACTGATAAGATGGGTTGAATCTCTTCCCAAGAGAAAGATGTCATATGTCGAGAGATCACAGTTTTGGTGGAGGAGACAGTGAGTCAAGGGAATTGAACCCTGGCCCGGTAACCTTAGAGACGGTGGTGTTTTATATGAAATCATACCCTACAGAATCATCCTCTTAGCCTTTGTTTTTCAGTCATCTGCTACCAACATGTTCAGTCTGCTGAAGGGGAGGTGGCAAATCCTACCTTCAGACTAGGAGGAAAAAGTGTGCTTGTGTGGCCATCTCCTTCTTTCCTTTGTGAGGAGCTCACAGACTGTAACTATCCCAACAATACATGAACTACTGACATGATGCCAAAAAGAAGAGGAGAAGGAGGAAGAATAAGAACAAGGAAGAGAAAGAAAAAGAGGAAGAGGAGGAAGATGAAGATTAAAAAGAGAAGAGAAGGAAGAAGAGGAGGTAGAGATGGAGCAAGTAGAGGAAAAACTGAAAACCAGGATCATGCAGATTTGTGTTCATGTGCCCCAGAAAATCTCATGAGTGAGAAATTCTGTGTAGCCTGAAAATGAGTGTATATGATGGAGCTTGGTATACTAGAAGTGTGAATATTTATATAAAAAGTACAGTTTTGAAATAGTTTCATCCTCAAGTAACTGGAAAACCAAAGTTGACTGAAAGAGAAGTAAATACTTTGATGCCAAGTCCATCTGAAGTAACTAGCATTCTACTGAAAGCAAAGCGATTAAGTGAAATTTTCCCCTTAATATACAAACACTTCACTTACATCTTTCAGCTATAGTAACATTCTGTTAATTAAACTCATTCTCTTGAGGTGAGAGAGTGAATGTTTTAGTTCAAGGAAACCAATCAACATCAGAGAATAGTAATAACAACTCTGTCTCAGGAGCCACCTGATAGTGTGACTTCATGTAAACCATTGTGTACTGCAAGGTGGATCCTGATAGTTTTCTCTTGTTTTACTAAAAGACATCCACATATTTTAGTAAATACGTCACCTTTTATTATAATCCCAGAGCTGAAAGCAAAGAGAATCATATGAAAAGCATAAAATATGTCATAGAATAAAAAAGTATGAGCAAAGTAGGAAAGAATTTTCAACCCATGTATTTGTATGATCACTACAGATACTTCAAGTATTACTACTATAAAAACTCCTGCCATAGGCTTATACAACCACTCTGGAGATCAGCACAGTGACTTCTAAAAAAGTTAAGGATTGAGGTGCCATATGACCCTGCTATACCACTACTGAGAATAATCCCTCAAAATGTAGCAATTAATTACAGTGACATGAGCACAACCATATTCATTGCAGTATTATTTACAACAGCAAAGTCAGGGAATCAACCCAAATGTCCAACAGTTGATGAATGGATAATAAAAATGAGGTACATTTATACAATGAAACACTACTCAGCAATCAAAAAAGATGAAATTTTCCAGGACATGGATGGAATTAGAAGAAATTATATTAAGTGGAGTATCCCAGACACAGAAAATTAGATACTGTATGTACTGCCTAATAAGTGGATCCTAGTTACAAATACACTTAATAACATACTTAAAGGCAAAGGATTATATGTAGGAGAGAAAGAAGGAGAAAGAAGACTTCAAAAGAAAGGAGACAAAAGAACACACTACAATAGAAAAATTAGGCCACGGTCATGTACTGCACATAAGTAGCAATACATCTGATGCAGCTCACTCTTCCTATTCCTGTCCACTCTTCCTGTTCACTTGGGACGGAACAGATTTGATCTCCCCAGTCAAGGAAGGTATAGGGACTGGCAGTTAGATGGTAGCCAACTGACAAATGGGTGACTTACCCCTCTCACTGCTGTGTCCTACTCCTATTCTTCCATCTACCTTTGTGTCTCCTCTTGTATTAAGATCTTCATTTAAACTGCCTTTTATGTTTGGTTAGGAGATGACCTTGACAACTAGTAAGAATGCAGCCAAAGGCAATGCAGGAACAGAAAAACTGAAAACAACAACAAACCATAATTCAGATCACCAAAGACCCTACAATATTCACTTGGAAACAAACCAGCCATATCTCTCCCCATCCTAAAGCTCAGGGAGCCTTGAGGAAGAAGGGGCAGCAAGATTGTAAGAGCCTAAAGATGGGGAGGACCAACGATATGCAAGATACTCCACCAAGTCAGGGCTGCAGCAGCCAAGATATAGCCACAATGTTAGTGTACCTTGCCTGACCTGCACAATGGCTGACATGTCAACAACTCCCCCTCCCCAAAGTCTAGCAAGGATCACAGGGGAGATGGTTTCAGGCAGTAGGATCCTCAGAGCAAGGGGTTAAGCAGTCATAATAGAGTTCCTATACTAGCGGGCAGCCCAAGAAGGGGCTCCAAGCTATGCTGCTGAGTCCTGAACCCTCACTAGTGTAGACAACTCAGAGGGAAATTCAGTGCCCACATAAACAGATGCTCTGGAGGATGGAGGAAGAAAGCAGGAAGCACCAAGAGAGTGGGGAGGGAGGCAGAGTGCAACTGAGCACAATGGGAGAAGGGAGGGGGAGGGAGAAGGGGGTATCTATCGAGTTCATATAATTAGGCAAAATGTAATAAAAATTTAATAAAATAAAAAATTCCTGCCATTAAAAATAATTGAAACACAAAATAAGAATATTCAGAAAGTATTACAAAACAATACCTATGTTACAGAGGAAGACATATAATATACCCAAAATGTATAAGAAGACATGCTCAAAATCACTTATCATCAGTAATTTGCAAATCAAAATACAGTGAGATATCATCTAAGCTCACTTAGAATGCTGTAACTCAAGATAAAAAAAAACTGTTGGTGATGATATGGAGAAAGCTTCATCCTATTTTAGTGAAATAAAAATTTAGCATAGTCACTAAAGGAAAAAGTATGGAAATTCTTCAACAGCACTAGAAGGCAAGCTTCCACGTATTCTAATGTTCCAGTACTGGGCAAATATAGAAGAAAGATGAAAGCCACACACTGGATAAATGTCTAATGCATCAGTGTTCATAACCAGCAAGAAATGGAATCAGCAAGGGTGTTGACAGACAAATGAGTGAATGAACTTGTGTCCATATACACAGAAGTGAATTACTTAGCTTTAAGGAAGAAGTTCCATCAATTGCAATGACATGGATATGGTAAGTGAAAAAGTAGTCCTGCACAGAAATATTGCCACCACATGTCCCCACTTCCCTGTAGAAGGTCGCTAGCTAACTTCACAGAAGAGGACACATGTCTTTGTTAACCAGCATTGGAAAGGGTATCGAGGAGGAAAGATGGAGACAGCAGAGTTACTGGCTTCATAGGTATAGTTAGGGTAAATTGCTGCCAATATCCCATCGCCTAATAATGTAGCAGATTGACTACTACATCTTTCAAGATAGCTAGGTTGTAAGGGAGATTTCTGAATGTTCTCAATGCAAAGAAATTTCCAAGATGACCAATAGTCTATTTACCATGATCCGATCATGGCATTATAGATGCATACATTGAATTTAATACTGTCCTTTATAAACATTTATAGCTATTGTATGTCAAACATCTTTTAATTTTTAAAAAAAAAACAAACATGAACATTGATCACTTGGTCACAAAAGATCCCTGGTGATCATCCTCCACCTGCTAATCTGCGTGTCAGTTGGATATGCAAGTGGGTGTGGCTTATGTTTTCTCTAAACATCATTTTAATCCTATTCCCTGCCTGTTTTCTGCAGTACTTTCTCTCCTCTCCTTTCCTCTCTTCTAACCTTAAAGACTCAGACAAGAAGTATTTAAGTATTTCTTTCTTTAGGGGACCTCTCTTAAGCTTATAACATCCCCCACCAGTCTCTCTCTCTCTCTCTCTCTCTCTCTCTCTCTGTCTCTCTGTATGTGAGTGTATGATGTGTTGTGTGCTCACATAGTCTCATATATGAAAATGTATATATATTAGCCAGATATGAAAACAATAATAAATAGCTTGCAAAGTTGCAGATCTCTATCCAAAAATAGCATGCTAACAAAAATAAAATGTTAAAACTGAGAAAGGTGAAACAAAATTAGAGATTCAGTTTTCAAGTTTATGTAAAATACGGAATACATCTTAAAGAGAACAGAAGAAACAGAGGACAGAAGCATTGATAATTCAAGGAACTATGAAACCTATAAACAATAGTTGGTAGATGAACTGTCAGCCAAGAGCAGAAGCTCATGATGTAAAACACAATGATGTGCATGGACATTATTGTAAACCTTTGAAAATACAGAACATGAAATTATAGGTTCCTGGAAGAAGTAAACAATAATTAGTAAATAGCAAAATTTTCCACAGTTCTAGAAATTAAACTATAATGAAATGAAGCTTTCAAATTAAACAACATACTGCCAAAGACACTACCTCTTGACAGATTATTAGTTAATTGCGAAATCTTTTAAAAAGTTACTTCTTAAATTCTTATTCTGAAGAATCAGTAGGAGTAATCCCTTTTAGGAGATGTATACCTTGGTAGAAAAATTGATTGTTGTCATATACTCAGAGAAGATATATAACTTTGAAACTTACCTGTAAGCACATGGAGGAAAAAATAATTTTTGAACCACTCTCTTAATTTCTTTGATCTTACCTATCCATGAAGTTTCTGTTTATTTAATGTTTCAGATTTCTACTGCCCTCATCAGAACCCAAAGAATAGAAATGTTTCCAAATCCATCATCCATTTCTCAACACTGCATCAGAAATTATCTGCTGATCATTCGTATGTTCAAGCTGCTCAGAAGCATGGCAAGAGGAGGCAGAAGGAGGACTGTAGGAACTGTGGGTGTGGGTAGCCATATAGAAATGCAGGTAGAGCGCTGTTATGGGAAGCCGGGTCTCAGAGGGATTTCCCTTAATGCCTAAGATGGCTTCGTGACCATCTGTCCCAAGGCTGCAGCGGATAGGAACATCAAATGAAAAGAACACATGTATTTGCTCTGCCCTCCAGCACCATCGACACAGCCCGGGGAGACATTTCTCCTGCCATCAAGGAGACAGCCTCGTCGGACTGGCTTTATGTCCTCATCTGTCCTCCCTCTGACAGGTGTCCCAGAACTACTTATATGTTTTCGCAAAGAATTATTCATCTCACTTTTTGTTATTCTCACATAACCCAAAACGAGGTTATTGTCTCTTTTCTCTTTTAGTCATATATCTTTTTGTTCACAGCATAGTGGTTATATATCACTAGTGAGGGTGTTTTCCACATACTCTCAGACAGAGAAAGGACATTTCGAGCCCATTTTTCTTAACGAGATAGCCAGCCCTTCATGTTTGCTGATTTTTTTCTTTGAGCATTCCTATTACACTCTTCATCTCAATATGGACACACACAATCTAGTATCTTTATCACTTTTCTGTTAGGTCCAGAACCTCAAAGGGGGAAGTCTGATGTAATCATCTCCTTTGCTATTGACTTCCTACTTTTCACAAATGAAGTCAAGTTTAATAAAAAAAAAAGAAACTATTATCACCTTGATTATATAACCAGAACTCTAAGGTCCCAAGAAAGGTCACTTGATTTTCAAAGGTCAGAGTTGACAAGTGACAAAGGAAGTTTCCCTCTTCCTCGCCCACAAAGAAATATTTAACCTCCTTCTGTTCCTTCTCCTTCTCCTTTATCATATCACTACTGCTATTATTACTACATATTATATAGTTATATGAAATGATGATAAAGACATAAATTGACACAAATGATATAGCCCAAGCAGGGGCTGGTGTTTACCTTATTTGGCAGAACGCTAGTCTGACATGCAGGAAACACTCGGTTTGATCCAAAGCTGTCAGCAATCACTTATTCTCAACATCTTGGGCAGCACTGAGTCTCTGCGTCCACCATTCTTTACTGAAAAGAGAGACTTTTTAGTTGAGATTGAGAGGGGTTTTGTCTATGGGAACAAACACAAATGTTTAGCAGGCATTTTGATGCTAAGTTAGTTGTGTGGAATAACAGTAGTAAGTTTTCCCCATATGCCTGTCACTTCTCTCTGGCATGGATTTTTAACTGGACCTGTGGTAGCAGATATAGATTTTCTCCTGTAATGCAGGCCTCACATCCCCTCAGGAAATGGTTGATTTCTCTCATAACAGCCATTATTGCACAGATAGGCACATATTGCCTATAGATTGTTATAATCATCTTTAGAGTTAAATTCTGGGGAAAACTGTTGATGTCTTTTCTCTTCCAGCAATCTGAAGAATACCTTACATCGCTCTGAAAGCTGTTCAGTAGTGAGGAAGCTTCCTGTTCATTATAATGTTAACGTCTGCATAGCTTCAACCAGGGTGTGTGTTGCTTTCAGCCAAAAGGTCTTATCATCTAATTCTGGTGGGTATCAAGAGGAATGGCAAGATCCTGTATTGTTTGGTGGGGGCACTTGGGCCTTGCTGATCAACCATATCTTCAGAGATATCTTATGCCTGATGCTGGAATTTTTGTTTAATATGCCACTACTTCTGGAACCAGTCTTTTATTGGGTAGATCCCTTCAGATTCTTTTTTATGTTCGAAATCATTTTATTTATTTACTTATGAAAAAGAGAGCGAAAGAGAGTTGGGTGACAGAGAACATGCACAGGTATGTTGCAATGCGTATGTGGAGGCCAGAGGACAACTGTTGAAAGCTTCGTTCAATTCTTCCTACTATGTAGGCTCTAGAGCCCAAACTCAGGTCACCAGTTTTGCATACAGTTGCCCTTGCCTGCTGGGGCATCTTATCAGCCTCGCTTTAAAACTTTTTAAACCAGATGCAATGTTGCAAGTAGGTTTCCATGTTTCTTTGTCCCTCTACTCTTCATTTTGCTTTTCCCCCACAACCACCTTGACTCCCCCAACTCCTTGCTTTGATTAAACCTCAGAGACACACCCAGAGCTATGTCTCCTGGCTGACAGCATCCACTCTAGTTGACAATAAGATTGACCATCACAAGATGGCTCTGCTTCTGCTCTCTAGTATCTCTCTGAGCAGCTCACTGCCCACCACCTAGCAGATGGCCGCCCCTATGTGCCCTGCACTGCCTGCATGTGGAGCATGTGACCGCAGAAGCATGAGTCCTTGCAACAGCAGAGATTAGGAGGGTGAGGATAATAAAGCACAGTGAGCAAGATAGTGCTGTGCTGACCTAGGCAGGGGTAAGAAAGGCGTGAGATATGTTTAACTTGATTTGGAAAAAGTTTCACAAAAACTTTGAGCTGAGGCTGGGATAAGAAAGACCAGCCTTGGGGTGAACAGTGAACAGATCACCTTGGTCATTGAAGACTTGTTTTTGGGAACTCACTAACATTTTAGGTAAACAATTTGTTATAGAAAGTTGTGAAGATACAGGACGTGTGGCATTCCATCCACCCTGTAGATCCTGCTAGCTCCTTGCCCACTGAGACCTGCTATTAGAAACCAAATGTCTCCAGACCTTTCCTGGAAGACAGTTGTTCCTAATAAGAGCATCATAAAGCACAGAGGTCCTAAATAGCAATGAATCTAGAAAAGAGAAACTGAAGGTGAGAAGACACTTTGTGGTGTAGGCAGCAACCAATTAGGATGTTGCACTTTACCTGCAAAGACCTAGGATTTCTTTCTAGACACAGTTAAAAGACACTGAAGATTTAAGTAAGTCAAATCCCAATACATGGGGTGATGACAACACCTTGCTTAATAAACTCACTTGATTACTAGATTGACTATCTGAGGTGAAAGATAAAACTTATTTTAGCAACAATTTTAGCTTTAATTTTGTAGATTCATATTTGTTAGGCAAGCATTAAAGAGGTAATATCACTCAGAGGACTATATAATTAATCAGGTAACATTAAGATGTGGTGTCATGGGCACATAAAGACTTAGAATCATGATCAGGAGTCAATGCACAATCTAATTATTACTCAAGGTGAAACACAAATGGAGTGAAACCTGAATATATCCATTTATCAGCTACTCAAGTACTTACTGTTGTAAAAATAAGATGATCAATTAATGATGTGAGGTGCACACAATTGAGCTTTTCACATCTTAGTTTCACTGAGTTAGCAGGATCCAGAAAATGAAGACTTTAAAAATCTTGTGAAGTTTCTGGGTGAAAGTTCCTCAGAAGAATCTGAGACTGTATGGTAAGAGAATTCTCACATGTACAAGGAACATAGCTGCAGGTTGAACGATGAGGCCAAACTATAACTTGTACATCTTCTCTTCATGCAACTTTGCTAAGAATGAGGAATAGGTGCCCCCCCTCCAATCCCATAGGCCTAAGATGTTTGGTGAAGCAAGTCTGATTATCTTGAGAGCTGGTGCCATTCACCTGAAGCATCAGGAAAGAGGGAGACAGAGAAAGAGAGATGAGGATAAGTGGAAGAGAGGGAAAGGGAAGGGGAAGTAGAACAGAAGATAGAGAAAGGAGAGGTGAAGCTTTGTAATGCTAATGCTAACTGAATTCTCAGGTAAGACCAAAGGCAGCATCTTGAAGGATGCATGTTTCAACCATGATTTTTTCTGAGGTTGAGAGGATGAGATGACTTGGAGTTCTTTCAGGCCACATTCCAGTGCTTTATAAAGTGGGTGTCTAATTCTGAGGGAGGTTCAGCCGCATTAGCTAGACAGACTTGCCAGGAAAGACTTTTCTCCTCTTTCTTCAGCTCACAGAGGATGAGCCCAAATCTCTGACCTGAGAAATGGGCAAGATGGAGCAGTACAAGGACGAATTTGTGGAGGGACATCAGAGATGTCCAGGGGCAGCAACACGACAGAGCTGCAGATCAGCCCGTCTTGTTAGCGAATAGATAGTGTATGTTGTGGCTCAGAATACATCGATTCATTTGAAGACAGTAGTACATAACATATGCATTTTCCTTTTATTATCTCCTTCTCATTATTCTTGTTTAGCATCCCAGTACTGTGATCCCCTGTTAGAGCATTTGCTAGAACATTCTCTGAGACATAGAACGTATCACTTTTTTTATTCACCTGGAGTGTGGTTTATTCTGGGACTGCCAAGATGGTTTGGGATGACTCTTGAGAGTTTTTTTCCCCCTAATACTTTGCCATATTAATTATTCAATAAACACATATCATTTATTTCCACATATGTTCTCATAGCATAGTGCCTTCCTGTCATGGTCTTAGTTACTTCAGTTTAAAAAATGTTAGGTAAACTTTCCTACCGAGACTAGCACCAGGGGCTACAGACAGCTTGGCTCTGGGGATCATGGGTAACCCTTGGGAGGAGTTCAAGAGAGCATAATGCCAAGAGACTGCTTTTCCTAGGGACACGGTGGAGAATTTTGCCATGTTAGTGGCTCTAGAGCGATGGTCATCTTTTCCACTCCTGTCCTATTCTTTGGTACTTTCCACGAGCTGAAACATATCTGACTTCAGCTATAATAAAGTACAGTAAAGGAGCTTGTTGGGTCTTCTTCCTCATTGTAGTTATGTGATAGCAGCATTTCTTTCTTTCCTTCCTGTGCCTTTCCCTTGGGCTCCTTCCTCTACCAGACAAGCTGACAGGGCAGATGTTTGTGTCCTTTGATTTCCTCCTTTTACTTTTTCAGACTGACAACTTCACAAGGACAGATTTCTCCAGCCCACTGTGCATTCTGATTCAGTAGATGAAAGTGGAGGGTAAGTTCGGTCATCTTTTTCAGCTCTCCAGCTGGTTTTTCTCAGCCATGATATAGAAAGAAAGACTAAGCTATCAGTGACTTGTTGTAATATCCTCACATGCATGACAGCTTCCCTCTGCTCAGAAATGTGCATTCTATTGAAGAAGTCAAAGGAATGTGAGCATCCCAAGCAAATATGTCTTCTAGCATTTCTGTGAATTGCTGGATCAACAGCTTTCAACTTTGGTAGTGCTGATAGTTGAGACCAGACCATTCTGGCAAAGTGGAAGATAGAGCATCTTGTGAAATGCAAAATGATTAGATGTGTTCCTGCCCAGGAACCATAATTCCAATAAACTGCCAATAATTCTACCCTCATACAATTCTCTATTATGACAACTAGAAATTTCTCTAGATCTTGCCAAATAGACATAGCAATTATAAATCACTGCTCTCCCCTTATTCTGGTATCTTACAGTTTTCCTAACAGGAAGAATACCTAAAGAGAGATTACTCAAATATGGAAATAAAATAATTTATGCTGTAAATTATTATACAATAATAGCATATGCCACAATACAATTGGATGGAGTTTCCCAGAGGAGTATATTCAAACTCTGACAGTGGTCACCATCCCACCTGTTGTTAAGGTGATGTCATATTAGATTGATTAAGCTCTAAATCTGGTTCCCCAAGTAGTACCACCCGAGGATCAAGTATTTGAGAGAATAATCTTTGAGGAACATTCATCCAAATTATAGCAGTGCCCCAAACATGCATTGGCCAGTAAGGAAAAGAGTAGCCAGAATGAAATAAAGAGAACATGGCATGAAATATGTTTCCCATGGAAAATTATTCTAAGTGTTTGTCATGTAGATAACAGAGCACTATGGAAAAAAAGAAAAGATATAAATATGACTGATAGGTTCAGTATTGGAAATGTTGAATTGTGTGAATTAGAGTAAGTTTTATTTTTAATTATGCAAAAAGGTAAGAAAAAGCCCTAAACAAAGCTGGAGGCATTTAACATAATATGAAAAGTTAAATAAATAAAGTCAGCTTATAATTTTGGGATTTTAAGACAAAAACAAGAGAGGAAGTGATTTCGTTCTCTCTCTCAATCGCTCTCTGCTTTTTCTACAGCTGAAATACAATCCTGACAGGTTTTTACCATCATGATTTCATCTAGTTTGTCTATTATATTTCATTGATTTCTGTAGTTTTTTGGTGCAAGTTCCATGCTGTATTTATTACTGTGGCTCTACTGTACAGCTTAAATCGGGATGGTAATACTTCAGCATTGTTCTTTTTCTGTTTGAAATACGTTGGTCTCCCAGGGTCTTTAGAGTTTGGTTTTCTTTTTATTTTCCGTTTTTATGAAGGATGACATTGGAATTTTGGTAAGGACCACACTGAATCCATGGGTTGCTTTTGATAGCATGGTCATTTTCACAACACTAAATCTTTCAATCCGTGAGTATTGTATGGGTTGTTCCAACTTCTAGTATACAACATGCTATATAGCATATAGCAGAGTATAGCACAGTGGTCATTCCAGCATCTAGTATTTTCAAGTTCATTCTTTGGTATTTTAAGCTTTCTTGTAGAAGTATTTCATTCCCTTCGTCCAGTTTATTCCAAGGTATTTTGTATAATTGTGGCAATTGTGAATGGGGATAACTTTTATGATTTCTTTCTCAGCGTGTTTGTTATTGGTATTTAGGAAGGTCACTGATTTTTGCATGTTATCTTGCTATCCTGAGACTTTGCTAAAAGTTCTTTTCAGAGCTAAGTCTGTTGAGAATCTTTATGGTTTCTTAAGTGTAGAATCCTATTGCCTGGAAATAAAGATACTTTCTACCTTTTCTGTTGTACCCCCTTCATTTCTCTCTTTTGTTATATTTTTGTAGTCATGAATCTAGGCACTATATGGAGTAAGAGTGGAAAAAGTGAGCACCTTGCCTTCTTCCTAATGTTAAGCGAAATGCTTTTGCTTCTTTCCCATTTAGTATAATATAGGAGACAGGTTTGCCGCATGTAGTCTTTATTATGTTGAGATATGTTCCTTCTAGGCTTGGTATTTTTAGTACTTTTATCATGAAGCAATATTAGATTTTGTCCAAGGCCAGAAAGAGCTCACAATGAGCTCTGCTCTAACATCTCCTGTCATATCATCTGGTGTTCAGTCACCCAATCAGAAAGCAATATAGATATTTCAGAGAAATTTGACATAGCTGGATGATTCTAAATTGTTGGAAGAAAAGAGAGGCCCAAAGAAAGAAGGAAAGGCAAAGAAATACAAGGAACTGCTTAAACCTCTTAGGCTGTGAGGCAAGAGAAGAAAGTGACGTTGCCCAAACCCATCAGGGGACCCTTATGGCAACTGGAACTGTTCAGGTAAGTGTCTAGCAAGGAGTCAGTAGCCTGCGCGCCCTCCACGTGCCAGACTTATTGCTCACGAGCAGGCACTGCCAAAATGGAAGGGAAAATGTAATTTCTCTCTGTCTTGTGCCTCGCCACCTGCCAATAATTCCCACTGGTAGAATTAAATAAAATCCAGTATTAAGAGCTCAGGAAAATAGGGTAGGGACTTCTAGAGTTTTACAGAAGAAAATGTTTACAAGGCATGTGGGAGGATTGGAGTACAGAGAACCTGAAATCATTGGCTGTGGCCAAGAATGAATTAAATTGCAAAGGCAGGTAAACTTTCCTTCTCTTCTTTGCCCAAGAGACACTCTGAAGCATGCAAAACCGGTAGTTCATGGTATAATCAGTAGGATCCAAATTTTTCTATCTTTAGAATCATGTGGCATTGATATATACATTCCCATGCTGGGTTTACACTAGACACATACACATTCTGACTTTGGTGACAAGGATTACAAGCTATACATGGAGATTTTTGAACCCAAGCCAGGTGATTCATATGTCCAATACCTTTGGGATCCAAGCCATGTGCAATAGTGGCAGCCATCCTTTAAGGCAAACAGGACACATCAGCAGCGTCAGTGAATGCCTACAAAGATATAAAAAAGTTATTCTTGAAGCTCCTCAGAAGACTGTCATTCTACATGGAATAAGAAATTTCAGATGTTTATTTAAAAAAAACTTAAATTATGCTTGGTAGCAATGTATGAGTATTCAAAAAATCACAATCTCTGGTGATCTTATAGCACAAAGCATTCAAGATGCAGTTTTTAACTGGGAAAAAAAAACAACAAACCATAATTCAGAACATCAGAAATGCTATATTAATCACCTGGAACGAGGCTAGCCTAATCTCTCCCCATCCTAAAGCTCAGGGAAATTTGCGGAAGAGGGGCAGTAAGATTGTAAGAGCCTAAAGATGGGAAGAGCAACGATATGCAAGATACTCCACACAAGTTAGGGCTGAAGTAATCACAATAGGACTTTGCATGACCTTTGCAATGACCGACATAGCATTGACCCCTCCCCATAGTCTAGCATGGATCACAGGCACTAGGATCCTTAGAGGCAAGGGATTAACAGCCACAATAATGTTCCTGTACTAAAGGGAACACAAGAAAGAGCTCTAGGCAATGCTACTGAGTCCTTAGACCTCATCAGAGAGGAGGACCCAGAGGGGAGTTTGACATGCACACTAGAGGATGCTCCAGGGATGGGGGGAAAGGGGGAGAAAGAGACGGAAACAGGGGAAAGGAAGGGGAAAAGAGGGGAGGGAGCAAGGGATCCACGGAGGGGTGGACAGAGGGAGGGGACCAGGGTACCTATTAAGTTTGTATAAGTGGAAAAAAATAAATTAATTAATTAAATAAAAGATGCAGTTTTTAGATATCCTGGTTAGGGCCAAGCACTCCACAGGGATTAGTCTTTTATATTTATTATGGTTAATAGAACATTAAGTAGATTTGTACATCTTCTTCTGGAAAAGCATTTATTGTACCCTTCCAATCAATCTAGGGGAACAACATACA
Source organism: Typhlomys cinereus (assembly GCA_023101885.1). NCBI lineage: Eukaryota > Metazoa > Chordata > Mammalia > Rodentia > Platacanthomyidae > Typhlomys > Typhlomys cinereus. The sequence continues at coordinate 1,918,845 of JALPQD010000308.1, read as the reverse complement.
ATGACACACTACAGAGGAAGGCAAAATAAGCACCGAAATATTCACTTCACATCCTGGCACACCATGCCCTTTCTTGGTACATGTGTCACTATTTCTACATTGCTATTGATATTGACAGCCCTTCTCCAGCTAAAGCATGGCACGAAAATATTTGAAAACTAAATGAAGCATCTCTCCTCAGTGGTTTGGGATTTTAGTAATATATCAAAGATTAAACAAGCCACATCTCTTTGATTGAGCTGCCATATGGCCCAAGAACAAAGTCATATTCTGAACTTTAAGCAGTATCCACAGCTGTAAACAAAAATGTTTGTTTGCATGATCACCTGGGAGTAATTGCACTTAATATTCTGCCATTATCAGCATGTGATAACCAACAACATCATTTAATGAAGGAATTTTTGCAATTCCTTTCATTAACTTGCTTTGTTTACTCATTGAATAGAACATTAATCCTTAATTTTCTACTTGATTTTGTGAAGATCTCACCATGCTGTGATTTACACTCCATTTAACTCTCACAACTACAATTTCAAATGGCTCAATCTTAATATTGGTTCCTTCCCTGTCAATCCTTTACAAAAGAGTTTTGCTATTATTTTGCTAGTTCTGGGAAAACACGTAATTTTTTTTTGTTTGTTTGTTTTGTTTTAAACTCAAAAGAATTCTTTGGCTCTATGCCAGTGTTTAGCTGGACCTTTAGTCTATGAGTACCTGAAGTATGGGTTTCTTTTTTTCTCGTGCCTCCAATTTGTGACTTTAATTTTCACATGCAAATCTCATGTCTATGCATGTTAACAATCATTGCATTGACAAGCCTATTTTTTATAAGACTTGCACTCACCTTCCCATCACTGAAACATTGCCTCCCCCAGTTCATTAAATGAACACTGGGTATTCAAACTTAGGTCTTCAAGCATATGCAGCAGTCCACCCCACTAAGTGATCTCTCTATCTCTCTCTTACACCATTCTTTCCTTCAGGAATAGGTGTTTAATTTTCTGGTTCTGGATTTCCCCCATATTTCTCGTTTTTCTTTTTTCATTTTCTTTTATGAATTTGTGTATGGTGTGAGTGTGTGTGTGTGTGTGTGTGTGTGTGTGTGTGTGTGTGTGTGTGTGTGTGTTTGTGTTTGCATGTGTGTGGCTGTATATGTATGTGGGTGTGTGTCCACAAGTGCATTTGAGTGTATGTCTGTGAAGGCCCAAGACTGATAAGGGGAATAATCCTCCATTGTTCTTCAACCTTATTCTTACGAGCCTGGGTCTCTAAACCCAGAACATTAGTGCTAGTCTGGCTAGCCACCTTGTTTGGTGGACTCCCAGGTTCAACTTTCCAGACCATCACACCTGATTTGGCATTTTTACATGGGATTTGGAGATCTGAACTCGGGTCCTTTTGCTTACAAGGCAAAAGCTTTAACCACTGAGCCTTCCTTCCCAGCTCCTCTTTTTTTCATATTCCATAATGCTCTCCTCATCATTTTACCTTTTTTAAATTATATTCCTCACTGACTTTGATTTTAATGTCAAGCTACATATTGTTTGCAAGACCAGTGTCACTACAGTAGTACCTTATGCTACTTCTTAAGCAATAGAGTTCTTTTTATTTAAATTTACTTTTCAAGAATGCTAGTTATTTGCCTGATTATAGAATAGTCTGGATACGTGAGATTGTTTTGAGTCTCTGAGGTTACTGACTATGTTGCATTGGATGATATTGTTTACTCTGGGCTTCTCTGAGAGTTTAATATATTAGATGTGTTATATCTGTTTCTTTCGATTGTTTTACATTTTAGTTTTATCTACAATTACAGCTAGTGCTATATTCATCAATAGTATTAAGGTGTTTTCAAACAACGGGTAAAGCAAGATTTTTTCTTCCAGAGTAAATGCCAAGCTTGATTATAAAACTTCTTAGCTTAGAGCCAGATTAGGAAATTTGTGCAAATCTGTAGGGGTTGGAGGATCCTTGCATATTTTGGGTGTAGTGGGTCCTCCCCCAATTATTAGGCAGATTTCTCTTGACTCAGAGTCTCTGCAGAGAGTCTGCTAGGGCAGAAATGCCTTTTTATTTGAAAAGTTGTTCACTTAATTCTGGCTTGCAGGAAAATTCCTTAGTGCGAGTGTTCTACTTGTCCCACAGTCCTGGAGTTAACCCCCAAGTTGAACCCCCGATGTGCCTTGTCTACTCCCAAATGCAGCTGCCTTTGGAAATAGAATACATCAGAAGTCTTACTGAATAAATCCACTTAGTTGGTTACCCTCTTTTCTTAGCTTGTCTTGAATTATTGGAAACCTCACCAAGTTTGAGTTTTATAAACAATCTGTTTTAGTTGTGGGACTTTTCTCTGTGTGCTTATCTTTTAATGACATCATTTATTGTTTCTTTGCTTTGATTTGCTTGCTAGTGATACAACAGATTATTTAGTGGTTTGAAGTTCTCAGAGTCCTCACATTTTAGTAGAATTTGAGGAAGGTGAAGAGATGGTCATAGAAGGAAGGCACATCGCCATCCTGAAGAAGAATCCTGAAGAGGTTAGAAAATGGAAAACAATCACCGGAAATCTCACCAGGTAGAACAAATGGGTTTTTTCCCTAAATAAATTGGGCATTTAAAAATATAGTCTGAAATTGACTTAAGAACAATTGAAATAACTGTGGTAAAAAAAATCATGATACAAAGCAGTCCAATATTGGGCAAAGGAACTCATCTTGGAGATAGTAAGCTATTGCTTTTCTACAAACTGAGTTATTTAGACACAGTCACGTCAGTGAAGACAACTGTATAGTAAAGATCATGTAGATTATTTTCATTTTCTCAATTTAATAAGAAGCTTCATAAATCATGAAATAGTAAAATAATGATGGAAATGAAATAAACAGATTTGAAATTATATTATTAAAAGAAAGTTTGAGAGGAAGATACTAGAATTTTGAGCAGAAGTAAAACATTTATTCCTTTCAATGAGAGAGAGAGAAAGAAGTTCTGAATATTTGGATGTAAATAATATACATAATAAGCACCAGAAAAGTTGAAGGTGTTTGGAAAACCCATAATATAAAAAGCCCTGAAGCAATAGAATGGAAGCTTCCACATAGACCTTTTTATAGTGTACAGGAGAAATAAGATAAGCTGATTACTATTCATTTAAAATATGCAATTGTATTTATTAATTAGTTATATTAATTTAAACTGGAGAAATTGGTTCCCTGGCCACGTATCATGGGAAACAACAAAGTATATCCCATGCTTGGCCTCTTTGTCTTGTCCCTCCCCCCTTCCCACAAGCACTTTCCTGCTGCTAAGAGCTCATTTAGTGCTAGGAGAAACCCAGAAAAAACATACTGATTTTTAAAAATATCAATAAGGTTTTTGAAATAACAATACTCATACATTCCCCACACCCAGGTTTAGTAGATATCAACATTGTAGGTTTTGCTTTGAACTTTCAGTTTGAGATGCTTCCTTTTTACTGTTTTTGTATATATTCATTGTACATAATGGTTTCATTGTGAATTTTCATACATGCCTATAATATGTGATTGTTCCCAGTTACCTTCTCTTATCCCCTTCCATTTCTATAGATCCCCTACCTCTTCCTAATCAGTTTGCCTAATGTTTTCATGACTTCTTTGTTTGTTTGGTGATCTGGCAGTTTATAATAGGGTTGCTTAAGGGAACACAAGGCACCTTTGTAGGAACATTGGCACCTTACCAGTGGCTACACCACTGATGAAAATCTCTCTCCCTCCCTTAGCAACCCTAGGAAGGTGATGGAGCCCTGTGAGAACCCCACACACATTCTATCAGACCCAATTTGTACATATCTTGGTCAGGCAAACACAGCTGCCGAAAGTTCAGGAGTGCATTGGCCCCTCATTCCTGGAAGTTAGCACTCCAGATCACTCCCTCTTCCTCTGGCTCTGTCACTGTCTCTTCTTTCACAATGTGCTCTGCAGCATGAGATGAGAGGAAAGACAAAGATTATGTCTAACTTCTAATTAACATTTGACCATCACTTACCATTGGTGAGTGCACAAACTGGTACAGTCACTGTGGAATGGTTCTCAAAACCCTATGCAAGGTTCTCAAAAGCACTAAAAATGGGAATGTGATATCATCCAGCTACACTAGGTATACGCACTGATCTTGCACACCCATGCTAATTGCTTCTGTCTTTATAATGCCAAGAAAGTGGAATGAGCCTATCTGTCCATCCACTGATGAATGGATAATGATGTTGAAGCGTACACAATGGATTATTCAGCCATGAGCAAAATAGCATATGGAATTCTCAGGAAAACACCTGGCAGGTGCATCATCTCATCTCAGCCTTTAGTGACTGTGCCTCTGTGGCTAGTGTTACCATTCCCATTCCTATTTTTCAATGTTGGTTTCTTTCCCTTTCAACCCCTAGCAAGAACACTTGTTCTTCCTTTGTCTTAGTACCAAAAATGTTAGGATCAAATGTGAACATATCTGGCAAAACCTTAAGCATTAACATTGTTGTCTAGCTGCTGTTTTCTATTTACTCTGTGCCAAACTTAACCAGCTTTGTCAACTACTTTTCTTTCCTGTGAAATGTCTACTTCCCAGCAAGTCTGGTTTCTCTTAGCCAACCTCTGCCCCTTCCTTTGGCATTGCGACCATGAATAGTCCTCACGTCACATACCAAACCCCACCACCCAAAGTCCATCTTATCTCTTCACATAGCAGAATCTACTGACCTCTGTGTGCCATAGATGTTTATAATTTTCTTATGCCTAGAACTTACTATATTATTTAAACAATAGAAAAAGTGTGGCATTATTTTAACTTTATTATCTTATAGAACAATTCTTTTTGACATAGAGCACAAAAGATTTTAGCAAATACTTATTTTTCCCTTAATTTCTGCTCAGAAAACATTGCACATAGAACTCAAAGAGAACTCAAATTCTGTAAGGACCGAAAGGAGTAAAATAATGTGGTAGTTTTCATTCTCGTTTTTAAAAAGAGAATTTCAGAGGAAGGAATGGCAAACACTTGCTTTTCTTGAGGTTCATTTGCAAGCATCTCTTATTTAAACGGTGCTCTTACTGGCCAGCATCAGTCACTGGGGAACTCAGTAGGGTACTGTTTAACTTCCGGTGCTGAATTTCTCTCCATGTAAATCGCCCACATATAAGCTTGATGACAAGGATCAGGTAAAGCCACTGGATTCAAAGGGAAAGAAATTCTATTTTGAAACATCATTTGTACTGTTTGAAAAACATTACAGCATGTTTTAAAGAAAATTATGTAATGTTCAGAGCTGTATGGAACTCAATTAATCAGTAAGCCATTAAGTAAATGAAATCTTGCAATATTTCCTTGGTTCTCTGAAGTATCAATACATTACTGCAGTCTGGCCAGGCTCTGAGCCATTATGGATAATAGAGTTAGAGCGCCTACGAGCTCATGGTTCTCAGGGCAGTCTGCCTTCAGCCTGACACTCCTCAAGAGCAGAAAGAAAAGCTATGCTCACAACTAAGAGGAAGTGAAGGGAGGAAGCCAGATGGGAACAGCCTTCACTTTTTTTATTTCTGGGCATCTTTTACACAGGAAACTCCAGGTTCTACCTGTTACCTTGAAAATACTTCATGGTGCAATTTCTTTTTGCATGAAAAATTAGGAGTAGTGCTTTTGTGCCACTGTGGAAAGCTTTCTGGATCACACAGAGAGTAGTGGCCAGGTCCTACAAGGAAATCACCTTCAGAAGTTATACAGGATTCTGGGAAGGTCAAATCCTCTTCAGTTGCTATGATAAAATACTCTGACCCAAGCAATGTGTGAGGGAAAGGGCTTATTATTTTGGCTTACAGTTCCAGATGGGAGAGAGTCCATCATGATGGGGACACATAATAGGTAGCAGGCAAAGACCTGGCAGGAGCAGAAGGTTGACTGCTGTATGATGGCCCGCTCAGGAAGCTGATAGAGGGAACAGGAAGTGGAGCTGTGTTGGCATCAGCCCCATGATTCTTTCTCCAACAGGAAGATCTTTACATCCTAAAACTTCCGTAACCTTTCTAAACACTGGCACTAAACCTGGGGACCGAATATTCAAACACATGACCTCAGGAGGGACAATTCACTTCTAAACCATGATATTAAGGAATATTTCATCATCCTATCACAGACGTTAAATAGACAGCATACACTTTCAAATATCCCTCTCTTCTCCCACCTTCCACATACCTCTCTTTCTGCCTTTCCTCATTTCCTTCCTTCCTCCCTCCCTCCCTCCCTCCCTTTCCTTACTTCCCTCCCTCCCTCCCTTTCCTTCCTCCTTCCCTCCCTCTTCCTTCCTTCCTTCTTTCCTTCCTCCCTCCCTCCTTCCTTCCTTCCTTCTTTCCTTCCTTTCTTCCTTCCCTTCTCTCACAAAATATAAAGAAGGAATAATCCTTATTTCCATTAGCTGGCTGACTCATCTAATGAGCACACTGAAGATCTAAAGATCTTTGGAGGATATAGAAATGAATATTATCTAACACTTATTTTACAAAAAATCACCTACTTTAATTTTTGTTTATTCAGCTTGAGAACTAAAAACAAGAAAAAAGAAAGAAAGGGAGAGGAGAGTTCTAGCCTCTAAAACAGGGCAGAGAAATTACCAGTATCTGAAATAACATGACCATGAATAAAGGAAGCTATTTTTGTACTGTTTATTGAAGATGTCCAGTGCTATGTGTATGATAGTAAGAGAGGACTTATTATTAGTAATGGGAAAAACAGGTTGCCAGATTTAGAGGCCACTCAGCATTCAAGGTCTTAGATAATCCCAGCAAGTGTAAAACCTCTCCTTAGCATCTGGGTTAATTTACTCTGGGCAAGGAACCACATTTTCTCCTCTCAGCAGAATTAAACAATTGCCTATTGCTTCAGATAAAATGTAGACTAGAATGTTATTCATGCTGTAATATAATATAGACAGATACATATATAATATTTTATTACACAAATCAGAGTGTCAGATTATAAATTACATGTAATTTTTATTTAACATGTTAAATATATGTAGGTATATGTGTATTTAGTCCATGAGGAGCTGTTTGTATGCATTGTGAAAATTAAGTGCAGACACAGTAAAGTCTTAAAAACAAGAAATGCATGTGTTTCAGTGTTCATACATTATGCTTTGTTGCATCTCTCCCTTCCTCTTTCCCTCTTTTGTCTTAGTCCTTAGATGAAACACTATCCTAGTTAGGCACAAGTGTCAACTTGACAGTTGAGAGTTTGAGCTCTGGACACATTTGGGGAGAATTAGTAGTTGGATTAAGCGCAGAGCAAACATGCAGGAGATTGTCTGGTTGATGGGGAGGCCCAGGTGGGTGGGATTAGGCCCTGGAATAAAATACAGAGAGCTGGTTGAGAGAGTTGGCATTCTTGTGTACACTTGGCCAGACATGCTGGTCTTTCAGGTAAAGATCGTCCCTCTTTCAGCCATTTTGTAGAAATGGTATGTCCAGTTCCCTCGGCCCTGGGGTTGGTGCATGCTCTCCTGTCAAGCTGGACTACGAACTGTAACCAGTAATTGTAAAAAAATAAATAAATAAACCTCTTGTTCCCTTAAGCCATTTGATGGTGATTTATTAGCAAGCATGCAGGCTGAATGCAAGAAGCACACACACAAACACACACGCATGTGCAAATGCATACACACACATACACAGACAAGGAGTAAATGCCAGTATCAGAGTGTTTGGCAATTTTGTGCTCGAGATGCTGTAAGAAACATGAAATACTCATGGAAGGAATCATTAGAGTATCGTAAGTGTCTGTACAGTGCTGATGGTATTCTAAAGAGCGATAACATGCGTCCTTCACTCTGGCTACCAGACTGTCAAAACATTGTCTTTCAAGGACCTGGGACCTCCCCAGAAGTCTCATATTGGAAGATGGAAAAAGGCTAAGACACTTGTTTCAGCCAAATGATTCCATGTGGAGCTGGCAACTTTTCAAGAAAAACTGGGAATCAGGAGCCAGAGGTGGTCATTAGGTTGATAGTGGAGGCGCCCACATCTCGAGATGTACTGCTTCATTACGCATCCCTCTTACTCTGTATCTAAACCTAAACCTCATGTCAGGATTCTCAAGGTGGACTTGGGAGTTCAATGGGCGTCTTTATTTGTTCCTCTTCTCAGTGTGGCTAAATGGAATAACTCTTTCTCTGTTGTTCAGTATTATGTGTCTCTTTAGTTGACCTGTTGAATATGGGCTTCCAAGCCTGGCTAGTTAGGTCTGCCAGCCAAGGCTCCAGCTATAGCAATCCAGAAGACGGGAAGAGAAAGGGAATTGCAACATCTTACGCAGACATCCTGTCTGCCTTTGATTGAGGACTACCCCTAACATCACTTGCTTTCCTTTATCCCCAGTCTTCAATTGAACAGCAGTCCATTGAGTTCCTATGGAACATTTCCAAAATCCCGTGGCCAGATGAAAGATCTGAGACGCACATGCTTGACGTGTGATACTTCTGAAGAAATTGAGTTGTGGCAGGTACAGTAGCACCTGCCTGGTCTGTCTGAATTCAGAGGTGTAGGAAGAAATTTGTATAAGAAAACGATCATCTGTTGAATTACTTTATAGGGGTCTATTTGTTCTGTGTAGGGCACCAACAACAAAATCAAGAGACAATTCCACTATAGTCGAATTTGGTGTTTGAGTTTCCGTAGGGGAATATGAATGAGGGATTACTTAAAGGACTGTGGATAATTTGAAAAAAGTTACATCACCAAACGTTTGCTCCATCAAGAGTTTTATGACTTTCCAAAAGCTGTGCATGCATGAATGTGTGTACAACATGTACACACCCACACAACTCAACACAAACACACATATACACACAAGATATTAACACTGTTCTGGAGAAAGAGGTTTCTTGTAAGCTATATTGCTATATTCTCTTGCTCAAAAGGATTAGTTCTAAAATGCAGTGTGAATATTTACAAATCATTGGTGTAAATGAATATGTGGTCTTTTCTGAATATTGCTTGAAAAATTAGACTTTTACTTCTGCTTATGTACCAGAAGCTACAAGATCTACATCAGGTCAATATGGTTATACTGTCACATTTTCTAAGATTTAAGAAGACAAGAGTATTCTAAAACATTAGTAAATGTAATTTTTGTAATGAGCAATTCCTCTGGTTTCACAAATTGACCTTTTAGACAGACAATAATAACAAGGATTATATCTCAGTATCCACTTATCTTCCTACATATTCATCTATCTAACTTTCATTATGATCCATCTGTCTGTTCCTATCTATCTACCTATCTACCCATCAGCCTGATATATTTTTGTTTATTGTGAAGTTAAAGAATGGTACATTGTGGGCTGGAGAAATGACTCAGAGGTCAAGACTCTGTCTCACAAGCAGAGGTCCTGAGTTCAGATCCCAGGTCCCATGTAAAAATTCCAGGCAGAAAGGTCGGAGGCCTGAACTTCTAGCCCTGGTGGGCCTTGGGAAACCCCAGAATGATATAAGAATGAGGTAGAAGCAATCCAGGATGATTCCCAAAGTCACCCTTGAGCTCTGTAATACACAACACACACACACACACACACACACACACACACACACACACACACACACTAAATAAATAAATAAATTTAATATTTTAAAAATTCTTTTTTTTATTTTTATTACTTCTGCATTGCAAACCAAACCATTTTCCCCTCTCAAGTTGTAATGCAATTCCATTTCCTCTAATACTTGCATTCTTTCACCTTTACATAAGTTCACTGGTATTTACAATGTTTAGAATACGGCTATTTTTAGATTAAGTATCAGTTTGAAACACCATTCTTATCACATTCACAGTTTCCTAATATGCAGCCATCAAATTCTGTTCTACTGACTGTTTATTCCATGTGCCGACACAACGTAGTAGACTTACAGAAACCATGTATACAGGCTGTTTCTGCATTAAGTTTAAGTCTTACTATTTTTACCAAATTTGTAATTGTAATTTTGGTAATCCTTAGAATTTTTCTCTAGGCATCGAATTGTTTTTGTTATCTTACTGCAATAAATTTAAGGACAAAACTTAACTCTTCTGATGTGTTTCTACATAAGTAGTAAAACTAGCCTGTTGAATAGATTCTCAAATCATTTTTGCTTCATGGTTATTACTTTTGTAAGCCATCTGATGCATGGCAGTACTTAGCATACGGAGACGTTTGCATTTTTTAAATTTGTATTGTTCCCCTTTTGTATTCATAAATATATTTAAACCTAGATAGGAATATTTGTGACTGGATTATAACCACATGGTAATGCATAGCATATACATTGTTTTAACTGGTAATAAAAGATTAATTGCTCAGAGCTGTGGACAAACTTCAGTGGTCAAGTACTTCCCTAATATGCATGAGGCCCTGGGTACAATTCCTCTGAAAAACTGAAACAACCGAACAAAAAAAGTAACATCAACTACTCTATAGTAATTTTCAAGTTCACATACAAATTTGAGTTTTATGCAAAAATTCTCATTTTACTCTTATCTTTATAATGGTTGATGTCAGTAAATTACAAGCAATATCTTTGTTTTCTACTTCCCAATTTAAAAATACATCAAGTAGTACTTTCATTAGTTAAGTCTTGATTTTTACATTTCAACAAGAATCACAACCTTTTTTTGAACAAATAATCAGGGTACTGACAAACCACCTTTGGAGTAAGTTTGATACACATATTTTATTTAAATAAATCCTCCAGTAAGAAACGGAGAATTCACTACCTTTACTTAGAAGGCAGCTTTGTAAAATCTGTAAACTTGTATGTGCAGCTCAATAACATTCCCTTATTGGAAACATCAGTATTTCCATATCACATTTCCCAAAAGGACTTTAAAGTCTCAAAATTCTGTGTCTCCTTTGACTTGCTTCTCTCTGGATTCCACCCAGGCTTTATTAATGGTTCTCTTCATATCATCATCTCCGTCTTCATATATTTTCTTTAGCACATTCATTAATCCCTCGCTAGGATCTGCTTCATTGTCATATGAGGGCTTTTCTTTCTCTTTGTGCTCTTTCTCAACCTGAGTCAAGTAGTCCCATCGTGTGTTTTCTACTTTCTTTCTACATAAGAAAATAACTGTATCAGTCTTGACTTTTTTTGAACTGCCTTCCACAGAAATGGGTTTCAAAAGATTGTTTACAATCATGGAATAATTTTTCCCATTTAGATTATTTACCAAAAGATCGAATGACCTCTCTGTGAAAGGCACTTGCACATTCTCAGGGGGAACCTGATGAACTCCAGTTAAGGTAATGTAGATTTCCACAAATTTATCTGACTCATCCCATCCATAATTACTGATTTTCACTGTGTAACCTGTTGTCATGGGAGCAACCATAGCCAGCTGGCTTTGCATTGCCGGGAAGTTCTGGTTTCTTCTGTGATTTCTGTTGTGTCTTGTTCTTTATTTCTGTCTCAATTTTAGACTTTTCACCTGTGAGGGCATCACGTACTCTTTTCCTAGTGGATTTTTCCAACAGTACTTTTACCTCTTCTAGGTCCTTCTGCAACTCCTCCAAGGCTGAAGCCATGGTCCCGCCGGCCAGCCAAGGCACAAACCTCAGCCATGCACGTGAGCACACAGGAAACGCCGCCAAAAATTCTTAAAAAATAATAATGGTACATTTTGTTAAGATCAAGTTCTTTCTTTCTCTTCATGCTTACTTCCAGAATTTAAATTTCCTTTTCCTTTGTGAGCTATGAGACTATGGATCAGTTGCTCTTTGTGCCTTGGTCTTTTCCAAACTAAATAAAGTAGTCCTAGCAGCTACTTCAAAAGCTATTCTGAGGGATAACATGGTGGTCTTTAACACCATACATTGGCACATTAATCTTTTGTCTACTTTCTTATTACTATTGGAGCTCATTGACACGGTTGGACCGTTCACTCAAGAAATAAGCACTGAGACTCACTATCAGTGATGCTCCTGACATAAATAGAACCTTTGCTATACATCTGCTTTTCTCAGACAGTTGTTGCTTGTCCTGTTAGTTAGGGTTTGTTTCAGTTCACCTGCATGGTTGCTGATAAATGACCATCAAACAGCTTAAGGGAACAAGGGTTTTATTTTCTTTTACGATTACTGGTGACAGTTCTCAGTCCAGCTTGACAGGAGAGCACACACCAATACCAGGGCCAAGGGAACTGGTCACACCATCTCTACAAAATGGCTGAGAGAGGGACAATCCTTACTTAACAGATCAGCTTGTCTGGCCAAGTGAACAGAAGGATGCCAACTTTCTCAACCAGCTCTCAGTATTTTATTCCAGAGCATAGTACCACCGAGCATGGCTGGGCCTTCCCCATCAGCTGGACAATCTCCTGCAGGTTTGCTTCTGGTCGTAACTCAACCATTAATTCTCTACACATGTGCCCAGAGCTCAAACCCTCAACTGTCAACCTGACACCTGTGCCTAACTATGACACTCCACCCCTTGTCAACTTCACACAAGAACATAGCAGTTTTAAGCTGTAACCTTCAATCTTTGTTCCCATATGTGTTAAAAGTTATCTTAAAAATATAAATACATTTAATTTTATTAATCCCAAATATCTAAAAGTTCTCAGACAAATTTAAAGTGTTCTCTCATTAAAACTTTGGTTCCAACATTTTAGTTCAAAGTTTCTTAACCTTAAGAGTCTTAAATCAGAAGTTAAATACTTTAAAACAGATAAAACATTAAAACAGAAGGATCTTAAAACAATAAGAAAAACATTAAAAAGATCAAAGTCCAGAAAATCAAATACCACATCCTTTACCTCAATGTCCATCTTCTGTTGCTAATCACGTAGTCACTGGCGGCTCAAAGATTCTAGGCCATCCTAGTCCCTGTTTGCAGTTTAAAGTTGTAAAAGCAGAGTTTCTCTGAACCAGGCTGAATCTCCACTCGCAGCTGTCCTCAGCATACATCCCTCGGTTCTAGCATCTCCAGTAGTACTCTGAATTTCTCTGCAGCTATAAGCTTCACCTTCTCTCGCAGGAACTCTACACCTGCCACTTGGTGCCAAGCTTTTGCTGCTCTCCATGAACCCTTCAGTGGTACACCAAAACCAGTATCACCCGAGGGACGCTGCCAGATTCCAAGGCGAGGTTGAAATGTAGCTTGGTCCACTGGAGCTACAGCTGTACCAACTTTAGCGTGCCGACTCTGGAAAAGCCTTTTTCTAGATAGCTGAAACTTCCAAAGGGCAAGAAATGGCTTCAACTTGGGCTTTCAGCCCCTGAAGGAATTCTGGTTTTCAAACTATGGAATCACGATATAGTGGTGTTCACATTTTCCACCATCCCAATGCAAAGCACTAGGTTTTCCTTCAATGATACTAATAACTCCAACAGCAGCAGCTACTCTGCTGCCTGCCTTTTCCTCATCAGAGTTTCATGGCCATCAACACAGCTCTCATCCATCTAGCATACCAGTCCATCATCTCTAAATTCAACTCCACCAAAGTACTTGTTCCCCTTATCACAAATTGGGCCAGAACAATTCACAACTCTCTCAGCATCACTATTTTCCAAATGCCCCATCAAACTCTGCAGAACAGTATTGGTAATCTACAAAGTCGAAATCTTCAAACATTTCAGACTTTGTCCAGCAAAACCATTCAAAAGCCACAGAGTCCACATAGTCAGATTTATTACCTTTTAGGTGTTTTACAAGAAGACTATTTGGCAAATAGAGAGGTAGGAGGAATAAATGAAAGATTGAGAGAAATGTCTCAGACTTGTTCAAATCTAAAATATAGCTATCCCCACATCCCTCAATTTAGACAGAAACCTGGGAATGTTCTCAAGCATCATTTCGATCACATCTTACAAACCATGATCCCATGTCTCCCACCTCCATAGTCTGTGGCCAGTGGATCCACTCTTCTCCATCAACACGGCTTCCTCAGTCTCCAAGACTCTGCAGAATCTTCATGTCACTTCCTTTCTTTTCATTTAGCTCCATGAAACGTATTCTTCATGTAGCTATCATAGCTATCTCCAAATTAACTCATTTTCCATGCTTATAATATTTGAGTTACGATCTATGTAAACTTCAAGGTCAGTCCCAGAGGAAACTCCAGGATGTGGCATTGGATTTGCTCTTAGCCTAACTTTGTAACTTTTCATGTGATCAGTCACTCTCCACTTGTCCTGAATGTCTTCTGTTTGGAGTCCGTATCTTCTCTTTCTGTCCACATGCACATATTTCATATTGCTCCAGACCTTTCTCCCATCCACTGAAATTAATGTATTTTATTTTCTTTCTAAGTTTTGCCTGATGTTTAACTTCTTAAAAAGGATCTCCTTGGCCACCAGTTTAATATGTTACACCTTGATTTTGTAATGACTCACAGTTGTTCTTTCTACTTATTAAACTTACTGGAATCAATCATTGCCTATTAACTAGTTTTGCACATTCCAATACCCAATCCATACTGTCAGCACTTCAGAGAAACAGGAACCATAGTGATTTTTTCTTGTCATTTACAATGTGAATTTCACACATGTTAAATGTATAACATATATTTGCTACATGAATCAATTAGTCCATTTTCCTCTTCTATGGCTTACATTTTCTATAATTATGTTTGAATCATAATAATGGAATAAGGACAGTACAGTGCCATTTAAAAATTCCATATATCAACTGATGGTTGACTTGTATACTAACTCATTTAATGAAGAAAATAAAAGACTATTACTATGCAAAGAAAACACTGTTAATAATTATGTATTTATTTTAAATTATGGATTTCAGTAAGTGCTGCTGCTGAGGGAGAAATGGGGAGGGTGGAAGGACATTTCTACTACCTGTAAGAAATTTGCAATCTGGGTAGAAACATGGAACATGGCCAATGGGTAAAAGATGCTTCAAAGCTCCCAAGTGAAAGATGGTGTTTCCTGGACTGTGAATGGACTGGAAGGATGACCTGAGAGGAAAGGACAATTAAACAGAAAAGCCTTGGTGAAAAGCAGAGAAAGAAGATTTATTCAATGTGGCAACATTAGAAAGAGAAAGAAATAATGAGGTGCAGTGAGTCCCTATGCATCTTCGGTGTCCTGCCATCAGGTTTGGATTCAAATGGAGAGCTAGAAATGCGTGTCCCCAGGTGGTCCTGGTAAAGGTGCTGTCCCACCAGTCAATGACCCATCATTGTCTCTGCTCCAGTCTCTACTGCAAGATGGTCTCACGTGTTTTTGGGACCAAGGAAAATATCTTTCAAGAAGTTAAATTCTCCCTCTGAATGGCACCAGAGTCCCAGCCTTTTCCTTCTTTCAGCATGAGATTCCTGGATCCATCATCTCCATAGTTTGATAGCAATAGGGAACTGCACAAATTTTTGAGAATGTCTTTGAAACTGCCAGGAACTATTACACATTAAGCTCTAGATAGGACGAGACCTTCCTCCAGGCAAGGGGTAGACCAAGTACTTCCACACAAGACAGTCCAGAGAACACCAACAGAACTCTCCAGCCAAAGCTAGAACCAAGGTAAAGAAAATCATCCCTATACCCTACATGATGTGGTTATACCTACATGATTTGTTAACATAGCGATATCTACAGATTACACTTGAGATTTCCTTTTAACACTTCCTCAGTCACTAGAAAACAGAAACCATATTATAAACCTCATAGGTGAATTTTAAAAGAGGTTCAAACTATTGCATTTTTATATGTAAACTAGAAAATTAAAATAGATTCCTTTTGATATTGATTTTATTGTGACACCTGAACATTACTCAATGTAACTGGAGTTTTTTTTTAAATAAGAAAAAAAATGAAAATCATGTGTGAAGTGGACACTTTCTGGGTAGAAATTTATAGCACCGGGGTGCCAAGACTGAAAGTTAGTTAGATGCTACCAGTTCAGAAAAGCACAAAATAGCTCATCACTTCAGGTTGTTTTCACATAGAATAAAAATTAGCTCAGTGTCAGGATGAAGAGGGAAAGAAGCATTGATAAGGTCAACACTAGCAGAATCACAGAAATCATTATCATTGATTTCATCCCAGGACACCATGTCAGCCAGAAAGCTTGGTGTACTGATTGAAGGAGGCTCATTGTGTACATTGGACAGTAGTACCAGCAGGCAGAGGATTGGAAGGGAATCTGTGGCCATACCAAAAGGGCAGTCTGCCTGTGTTCACATAGCCAAGCATCGTCGTGTCTCTAACCTTCATCTTGGACTTCTACATCATGCATCTTAGAAAGCTAGAAAATTGCAAGATCTCTCCTTATTTTTCCTTTCACATAATCCAACCTTTGCTACTATGTGGAATGGGAATCACGTGGGGTTGCAACAAGCACATGTGGCAGTGAGGACAGAAATGGTAGAAGCGTCCATAGGAGTTGCTTCACGACAGCATTTGCTTTGGCTGCAGAATGAATTTCAACAAAGTGCCCTCAAGTACTTGACTTCACCAAATATGAATTGCTCTGTCTTTTGCGTGAAATCAGCATTCTTTTATGTAAACAAGTATGATATAAAAGTTTTTGTATTTCGGGGCTGGAGAGGTGGCTCAGGGGTTAAGCCTCTGCCTTGCCGAGGAAGGCCCTGAGTTCAGATCCTAGACCCCACGTATGGACGCCAGGTGGAAGCGGGGGTGGCCTGCGTTTCTGGACCTGGTAGGGCGGAGCCTGTGAATCCCCGGGCAGAGTAAACGAGGAGGTGGAGGCGGTCCATGGTGGTTCTCGAATTCGCCCGTGGTTCTACACACACACATACACACACATACATACACACACATACATGTACAGTTGAATAAATAATTTAAAAAGTTTTTGTATTTCATATATTTTTATCAGTTTTATTAATTATGAATTTAAGTGAATAATTATTTTAAATATCACTTTTATTAATTATTAAATTAAAGTGATTTCATTCCTGGTTGGGATTGCCTACCTAATAAACAATGACTTTTTTATTGACAGTGTCTCACTACTGGCTCCAAACAACATCCACATGTTTCTATCTCCTTGGGATTATAGGCATACACCAGCACAACTGGCTTGTCATGCTATCTTGACTAGAATGTTCCAGCAGGTCATTTCTGATCCAAGTCCAATTGCTGAGCCACTTAATTTTGAGGCTTCTAGTTACCATGTTGAGTGATATTAATCAGTTTATTACCGCTAGAAATGCCAGTTGTGTGGGCCCTGTGTGTGTCTAAGCACCCTGAAGATGTGCCTGTCTTCCTAAGAACAGCCATGAGGGAGAATTCACCCAGAGTCAGAAGTATTAACCTTTCTCTCCCTTATCCTTCTCTTGCAATTACTGTGCTTTCTCTTTGGTCTGCAAGCAATAGATGATACACAAGCACTTCAGTTGGTCATACCTGATTTCAAAAGATTGCTGGATGGTTAAACTTGACTTAAACCTATAAAGTGTTTGTAATTGCAGCCAGGATGGGGGAACTTTTGATAAGTGACAGATCATTCATGAATTCCAGATTCTTCATGAATCCCAGAAGGCCATTTTCTCAGGATCTTGTTACTAAAAACCCTTCTCTTCCTGTTTTCATCTATTCTCTTTGCAGTGGCTTCAAACTCTAACATTTTTTAGAAAGAATGTATCAAATTAGTCTCAGCAATTTTCTCTCAAAATCACATGTGAAAATAGAGTTATCATGGTTCCTTTGGCTTCTAACCAGTAAGAGTCAGTCACAATGAAAAGTGGCTTTTATTGAGATCTGTACAATTCCCTTTCAAAGTGGGCCTATGGCAAGATCTTCCTAAAACAGTCAAAAAGAATATAGAAGAAGGTTATTATCTTGTAATAAGAACAGGTTTGGTAGTTTATTCCTGCCAGCTTATCTCAATATGCTGGTAGACAGTGACATGGAAAGAGTGGAAAAATTGTTTCAATTTTTATTTGGCTATTCCTTTTTTCTATGCAAGGAAATGATGAATGAATATGAATAAATCAAGTAATTAGGAAAAAGAACTTTTAGAACTTGCAATAGTTTCCTGTTGTCTAGGCTACCCTCTTCACCCATTTGTGTGTGTGTGTGTGTGTGTGTTGTTTGTATCTGTGTGTGTGTGTGTGTGTGTGTGTGTGTGTGTGTGTGTGTGTATGTGTGTGTGTGTCCATCCACTATTTCTGCTCATCTGGCTATTCCAGTTTGTGATAACCAGTATTTATCCTCACTATCTGAGAATTTTCACAGGATCTAAGAGTTTGTTGTGCAGCATCTTCATTTTTTCATTGCAAAATTATTCTTTGTCTACTCTCCCACCAGGCATCCAGTAGGTCTTTTTCATCATGGCTATTATGGGTAAACATTCACTGAACTCTATGGTTGAAAACCTAGTATTCATTCCCAGTCATTTGGGAACCAATATTATTCACTTATATTTCACATCCCTAAGTATTTATGATTCTTCACAAACTGCCAAGAACTGAGAGGTGCTGCAGGTGCTCTGAGAGATGGAAATACAGATGACGGGACGACTCAGGGGACAGGAATCAGGGTTTCATTACAAGAATCTCTTTAAGCATTTGGAGTGAATGTCATCTGGCCCAGTGACATTTTTAAATGTGATTTATCTAGTCGATGAAGCTCCATGGGTGAACTCCAGTCACAATGGGAGTGGGAAGTATTGGATCACTGTTTGTCAGCAATTCAGATTCAGAGGCTTTTTCATAAAAGGATATTTTGAATTACCTTGTGTGTTTGTAGAAGTCAAGATCTCATTTGGCTCTTCTGATTTCAATCTTGTTTCTACTTCTGTGTTATACTCCCCACACACACACATTCATATGTACAATGATACAATGATAAAAGCTGCACAAACAAATGTGAAGTTACATCTTGTAAAGGATTTGTTTTACTTTTTCTCTGATGTCTGGTGTGTTCATGTAGACATTCTTCTCACATACCTGTTGGTCATCTAAGTCTCTCCCTTTGAGATACATCTATTCAAATCACTTGCTAAGTTTTAATTAGGGTATTTGTTGTTATGACATTTTTTTTCCAGTTGGACTATAAGAATTACTTAATCTGTTGACTGTTAACACCTTACTTGATGTATGTTTTGTAAATATTTCTTGCAGACTTTTTCATTTTGCTGCTTTCTTATATTTTATGGAAGAGTTACATTCATGTATTTTGATGTACTTAGTCTTACTTGTTAATGGAAAGTGCTAGGAGTGGTCTTCAAAAACGAAAGCTAGCTCTACTTTCTGTTCTCTCATTTCCTCAAGGCATTTGTGAAAGAAAGAAAGAAAGAAAGAAAGAAAGAAAGAAAGAAAGAAAGAAAGAAAGAAAGAAAGAAAGAAAGAAAGAAGAAAGAAAGAAAGAAAAAGAAAATTAGAATCTTCAACAGATAGCTATATGTCTGGCTTTGTGGTAGTATTATTCACAAGTATCACAATGCAAAAGCAATCTCAAAGTCTGTCATTAATAAGTGTATATTATAGAATATTATCCAACTTTTTGATTCTGAATCAACCTGGAGAACATTATATAAAGAAAAGAAATCACTAATGGATCATGTATTATAATATTGCACTTGAATAAGTTATGGAAAATAGTCAAACTCATAAAAGCAGAAATAAGATGATGTTTGTTGAGAATTGATAAGAGGAAAAGTGGTGGGACGTGCTATGTAGCAAAAGCTTCACAGCTTTTGCAAAAGCTTTGCAAGAGGAATAAATTCAAGAGAACCTCCATTCAACGTGGTGTCTAGGTATAATATTATACCTTGCACTTAAAATTGTTAAGAGAATAGATCTCATGTTAAGTGTTTCTGCTACAATGCAAATAAAAAGGGCTCAGAAGGAATATTTTAGAGGTGATGGATATGTCTACTATCTTTTTTTTAACATTTTTATTATTATTTCTGCTCATACAAACAATAGGTGCACTAGTTCCCTCCCTCCCTCCCCCCTGAACCTCCTGGTCCCCCTCCCCTCATCCCTCCCTCCCCATCCCTCAGTGTCTCTCCCCCCAATTCCCAGAGAGTCCTTTAATGTGCATTGCAGACTCTCCTCTGGGCCCTCCTCTCCGATGACGCACAAGGACCCAGTGGCATTTCCCTGAACCCTTTCCCGTGTTCCCCTTAAGCATAGGAACACTACTGTGGCTGTCAATCCCTTGTTTCCAAGGATATTGGTGCCTTTAGCAGATGCTAGACTTTGTGGGGTCAATAGTGTGTTGGACATTGCGCAGGGTGATTGCTTCGGCCCTAACTTGTGTGGAGTATCTTGTAAATCATTGCTCCTCCCATCCTTTTGCTCTTACAATCTCACCGCCTCCTCTTCCGCAAATTTCCCTGAGCTTCAGGATGGGGAGAGATTAGTCTGGCCTAATTCTAGGTGGTTGATATAGAGTCTCTGAAGTTCTGGATTGTGGTTTGTTGATTTTCTTTTGCAGTTTTGCTGCTCTTGCAATGCCCTTCACTCCATCCTGATGGGCATTGTATGTCACCCCCTAGCCAGAGACAAAAAGCTGTTAAACTGGAGTCTTGTTATAAGAGCACATTCAAGGGTAGATGTAATAAAAGTAGGAAACCTCAGTGAGGGAGGGGTCAATCACCCATTTGAAAAATGGTTATTTTTTTTTCTGTCAGACTATATGCCCTCCCCTTCTGGTAAGATCATACCCCCTCAGTTGTAGGATATGTCTACTATCTTGGTTGTGGTGATAATTCCATGGCTCTTCACATGCCCCCAAATTCCTTAAATTCTGTGTTTTCAGAATTTTTATTTTTATATATTTTATTTATTTATTTTTATTTATTTTTTCCATTCATAAAAACTTAATAGGTACCCCTGTCCCCTCCCTCCCTCCACTCCTCCCCTGATCCCCTTGCTCCTTGCCCCCTTTTCCCCTTCCTTCCCCCCCCACCCTTTTTCTCCTCATCCCTGGAGCATCCTTTAGTGTGAATGTCAAACTTCCCTCTGGGTCCTCCTCTCTGATGAGGTGTAAGGACTCAATAGTATTGCCTAGAGCCCTTTCTTGTGTTCCCCTTTAGTACAGGAACACTATTGTGGCTGTTATATATTTTATTTTTGTATATTTATTTTTACTCAGTTTTATTTTTATCATGTATTCTTTAACAAAAAAACTGTACATATCTGTATACTCTATATAAAATATAATAAAGCCTAGTTGTGGGTATATTTTATAGATTTATTAATCACGGAATTCTCAAATCTACCCACCGCTACCTATCAGGACACAGGGTCATTCTGAAAGACTTCCTATACCCTTTGGAATCACAGAATCTTCCTGCTATAATTCTGGGAGCTGTTGATCAGCTCTCTAATTTTGTTGTTACAAGTATATGTGTGATTTTTTTGAGAATGTGTTCTTTAACTCAGAATAATAGCAATGAGATTCATCCAAGATACTTCGCATGTATCATTTGGTCAGTGATACTTTGTTTCACCCTGTGATGTGACATGGTATCAATGTAATACTACCCTTCTTTCACTGAAAGCCATTTGGACTGTTTGGCACACATTTATGTGAATGTAAGTCTAATCACTTCTCAAGTGGGAACCGTTACGAGAGAGTTGTTTAGCCACATCGTAAATGGATATACATGACAAAGTGACAAACTAACTTACAGAATAGCTATCCTATTGAACATTCCCTGCATTAGCATATGAAGTTTCAAGTGCTTGTCTCTTTTGCTAGTTTCTCACTAGCACTTGTGTGATGGCTAATCCTCGTCAATTTAACTGGGTTAAGAGTCACCATAGAAACACGTCTTTATTTAAGTGACTCTTTGAAGGCATTTCCTCCTAAATTGTAGGGCTGTCTTCAATTGAAGAGTGAAGATTATAAAAGACATAGATGATTTTATCAGTTAGATATTACAAGAGAAAGCAAAGTGGTCCATCTAGAGTCCTAGATTACACAGAAGTATGCAAGTCTTTAAAGTGAAGTCACTAGAATATCAAAACATCATCTCTACCATATTTTATGGCCTACAGTAAATCACAAGTCTTAATGAAACGCAGAGATTCCAAATATGGAGAAAAAGCCAATTCCAAATGGAGGGCTCCAAGGGGTGTGAATAGCAGGAATAGATATAGTTGTGGCCAACCTGTGTGTGTGTGTGTGTGTGTGTGTGTATAAATGTACATATGCATGTGTAAAGAGTGAGTAGAATGATTAAAGTTTTAAATATATGATGTGAAGCAGAAAGGCAGAAGTAGGTATTTAGTTGGTTTACCATTCCAGAGACACTGTGGTCTATTGTGACAAGAATCACATAACAGAAGGCATGGCTACAGGCGAAAGTAAGAGGCTGGTTCAGGTAGCCATCTGGAGGCAGAACAAAAGCCACTAGAGGAAGCAAGACCCAGCTACCAAACTTCAAGGCCCTCCCCTTGTGATGTACCTTCTTCTAGCAGTGCCAAAACTTAGTGGTGCCAAAACTTTTCCATACGTTAACACCACAAAGGTTTCAAACATATGATTCTGTGGCAGGCAAGTAACATTCAAGCTATATAATAGGAACACAGAGAATTAAATTATATGTACACAGAGAAAAGAGCTAATTTTAAAATGTATTTAAATTGGTCAATGTATGTAATGTCAGCTATTCAGCTAATAATGTTAAATGTGGTATGCAAGTATGGCACAAACATAAATATAGGTTTAGCAACTGCTGATTGCTAAAGTTTAAAAACACCTTTTTTTGCTACTTTATTATTTTATTTTATAGCATTTTTTTCACATTGCTCCCATAATTTAACATTTATAGATTCCATTTCTGATGTAGTAGGAGTTACTGGGCTCCTGAGCAGATTACATGTGGACTACTGGGTACATTATAGTAAGTTACTGTGTTCCAACTGGATCCTGTATTTGTTAGGCTACATGTGCCCTGCTTCCCTTTCAGCTATATGCTAAGGTACCAAGATGTGCTGCTCTAGTTCTCAACCAATGACTATTCGAAAGCCAAGAGCATGATGTTTCTACACTCAGTTTAAACTTTAAAGAGTGAATCAGATTTAAGATTAATCAAAGACTTCATCTGAATTTCTTAAAAGGTTCTTTGATGATTTTACAAGGTTTTTTGAATTCACTATTCAACATAGAAGCATTAAAAAAGGTTGTGCAAAAGCAAAATTGGTTGTGATTCATCCTGGGCTCATTCCAGCCTAGGGATCTAGAAGGGTTTGTTGGTTTCCTTCCAAGTCACAGCTGTGTGAAGTGAACAAGTGAGAGCAAGCCTTGTGCTTCCGAGTTGAAACAGTTCATGCAAGATTTCATTGCTGCTCTTGTGGAAATGGACAAAAGCAGTAGTTTATCTTTTTTCTGAGTTATAAAGAGGCCATTGCATATCTTCACTTTAAGATTGCACATACACCACATGTAGCCTGCAACTGGTGGAGGGCCTAAAAGCTGAGCTGGGGTTGGTATCATTTTACCTTGCTAGGCACATGCTACACCCTTTTTCTGAATATATGAGTAAACTCTTCAGCTGACTTCTCTCTAGTCTACTGAGAGATTCCCTCCCATGATGCCCCTGGTGTTGCAGCATTAGGTCAGTAGAAAGATTCCCCTGCATAGTTAAAAAATGCACCTATAAACATGACAGTTCAATCATTCAGTCTTTCTTCAAACTACTTCTTGAACTATGAATTAGTTCTGATAGTCCCTTTACAATTAGTTCTGATAGTCCACTGAAAACATTGAGGGGAAGAATCTACTCACAAAAAAACCTGAAAGTCAATATAAATCTTGCATTACAAAACCATGACTTTAAATTTTCTTTCCTTTTGTTAGATTTTGGTCTTCTAATTGTGCCAATTAACCTTGTATTTACATATGCCCACTAGTGCATAACCGAGTTCCGAATTTTCATTTGTCTCCCATTATCTCCTATAGCCTCACACTAGGCTTGCAATTCTCCTTCCTTCTATTCTTCTCTTGCTTTCTGATTCACTTTTCTGGCTTGTTTGGAACCTTATCAGCCATTCTCTGTCTTAAAGACCATTGGACCATTAGTCTTCACGCTATAAGGATTAGGGTTATGGGAACTCTGGGTCATCAGGCTTCAGGTAAACCATCAAGAGCCAGGAAGGTAGCTGTGCATGACGGCAAGACATTACAAAGTGAACTGGACTCCTGATTCTTAGTCTTTCCCTAGGAACTCAAGGTCCTTCCAGGAGTACATTCCTAGGAAAGGAAACAAATTTGCAAAGGATTTCAATAAATTATAGTCCACCTTCCAGGACTCTCAAACAACCCCATCATGTTATTCCACAGGTCAACCATGAGGAAGCCACAATGTATTTTCAGGAATAATGGGAAAATTTGGATGAATAACTCACCTAATATATGCCTGCAATCTTTTCAACAACACAGCTACAACTTTGCAATCTATTTTTGTCCCAAGCTAGCCAAGCTTAGTTTCTTTCTCCCTTCATACTAATAAACTTGGCTGTTCTGTTTTGCTTGAGAATGTATCTGAGGAGCAAATTGTTCTCTTAGGCCTACCAAGCTTGCTTCCTTCCTCCGGGGTTTTTGGATGATTTCTCAAACCTGATGTCAGTCATTCACATGAGCTCTTGAACCTGAGCACTAAGACTCCCCCTTAAATATGCAGTTATTGTCTGCACTGAATCTTCCTCTCACCATCTGTCCACGGCATTTATTTAAATTAACTCAGCTACACATCTTAGAAGAGTTATCATTTCCCCTATAAACGTTCCCTGGATGCTTCTCAAGGCCCAGTGTACTTTTCATGGATCGCATGGTTTCTTCATTTAAGAAATTAGCATTAAGTGCTATCTATCCACAAAAGGGATGCATACTTCCTGAGATCCAGGCACACTGAGTAGTAAGCAAAAATTGCAGATCTTCTTAAATGGGAGGCAAGGAAGAGTGAAGGGCGGTCAACGCAGAAATGCAAAGAATCCCTAATTGCCTGAAAGGGAATCTGAAAGGGCACAACCATCACTAAACAAAGCATAAAGAAGGTTAAATAAAACTTGGGTTGCTTTACCATCTTGCCTACAGCTAGTCTTTTTACTTACAATTGTGAACTGCACAGGAGTACGTTAAGTCACGCATGACTGTGCACAGTATCACTTCAGGGGCCACATGGCCAGTCAGGTACTAAATCATAAAATGCTAGGGATAGAAGGTACTTCAGAAATCATCATGTCTTCTAACTTCCTCATTTTACAGATGAGGAAACTGGACTCCCAAAGAGGTTAAACAGCTTGCCCACATCATTCACACTGACTGTAACCACAGACGCAATCAACCACAGTTGTTAACTCAGTGCCTGGAGGATCCACAATTCTGCTGCTATGTCTTGGAGAATTCAAAATATTTTCACTGCATTTCAGAAGACAAAGCACACAACTTTCTCTCTTTTTTATTTTTCAGGAGAATATTTCTTCCTCTTGCCTTAGGGAATCCTTTGTGAATTCTCCCCACCTTCTGTCTGGAAAGACTCAAAAATCAATCTTTCGCTTCAAGCTGACTTAACTAGACATCTTGTCATTACCAGAGAGTGATCTTTCTGAGCATGTGACTGTTTTTTCTCTCACCTTGTGACTTCATTGTCACTTGTCTGCTACCCTTGTGTTCAGGTGGCCATAAAAACGACGTATTTCCAGAATGTCCCATAACTTGGCAGGTGAGGCAGCTTTCAAGGAGTTTCTGTTTTCTCTCCTTCACTTTATAGGAGCATCATATCCATAACTCTTAGTTCTTCCTCCTAGGAATTCTAACCCCAGAATTCCATTTCTTATGCTTGAGAACGTATCATGTGACTTAGCTCAAGAATTGGTTATCACTTTGGAAAACTGGTTTGGAGAGATAGAGGAGGGAAGACTAATTCTCTGGAGAGCTGTGCATTACATTTTCTCCTTACATTCCAACCTTGCTCCCTGAGAGATTTTGATCAGCCCTTAACTCTTTGTGTTTCTTGAGTGGGTCCCACATGATTCCAAAAATACTGAGCCACAGCTTCAAAGCATGGTTTTCAAATTAATGATGCTAGCTTTAAGGGAGAAAACTGAGTTAAAGTCACTTCTACTCCCTTCTGGCTCACATTCTGGATCTTTGAATAAGCACGTCTGAAACCTGCTCATGGAAAAGTGTTTTTTCTGATGTGGTCTTCTGCCAGATTCTGTGAACACCAAATGCTGGTCCCCTCTTGTCAGCCAGAAAAGTGCTGTAATGTGGCCCAAAACTCATCAATGGACTCTATCCTAAAGCACTTAGCAAATCTAGCTCATAACATTAAAAAGAAGACACAAAATCTAATTTCACTATATAATGTTTATTTTCAAATTTTCAGTCCTAAATGACTTTGGTGATGAGCTGAGGTTTCACACACATCGAAATTTAGGAAAGTCTAAAAGATGGCTGCAAGATAAACAGATAGCTTCCTTTTGCTAAAAGTGAAAAGCTAGTTCTGGCTTTTGTATATACTTCCTTTGAATGTGGGTGTCAGTGTTTATATGCCCACAAATCTGGATAAATATAAATAAGCATTTATGTAGGTGTCTGTTTGATTGAGAAAAGATTTATATGCTTAGTGATCACAGTACAGTTGCACCTCCCTTTAAAAGCATGTATATAAATATATGCTTCACAAAAGATTCTGTGCCTATCTACACATTTTAGGTCTGATTTTAAGCAAAGTGCATAAATCCATCTAGTCTCTGTCATGCTCCCATTTAGAAAAATTATTTTCAGTAGTGTTTTTGCAATGATATATTCCTCTTAGAAAAAAATATAATAAACATAATTGTAAAAAATGAAAATAGTAAAAGATTTGTATTTTAAGGTTCATTTTTAGGCTTATCATTTGATCTTTTATTTAAGTTCCAACTTACAGAAATCTCTTTTTATTTCTCTTGCTCTTTTTCCCTTTCTTGTTCTCTCTCTCTCTCTCACTCTTTCTCTCTCTCTCTTTCAACATTTCCCATCCATTCTCTTTCAATGTTCTTTTTAATAATGTCACAGGGAAGAAACTGCAGTCCAGTATTTGAAGCACTTTATTACAGGATATTGTAGCTATGAAATTGTTTCTGCCTATCTCAGACTAGAGACATATATAATAGAATATGGAAGAAATTGTAATGTGTCAACTAGAAACTTTCCATACAAGATAGTAGTTACATCAAAGGTGCTAAGCAAACTACATCAAACAAGCCACAAACACTCTGTACCGAGCCTTCATAATCAAGCACACCCTTTGTGTGGGCCTGATGCTTTTCACATAAAATAATGTATTTTCAAAATGGTGTCATCAGGACATTCTCTTTCCTACTTTCATACAGTTAAATTGAATGAATTTTATGAAGAATTGTCTCCAGTTCCAAACAACTTCCCAGCAAATGATAGGCAGTGGATTCACTCTTGGCTCTGATTTCAAATTCTGTACTCATTTTTTCTTTTCTATGCTCCAAGTTATATGCAGCGAACCTCCCTCATTCAAATTACTTGGAGCTGGAAGTCCTTCCACTATCATGTGTTTTTTTCAGAATTTTGGATATTTCATGGAAGGAAGTCAAGTCAAGTATATCATTTAAGTTTTTGTTATATATCATACATATAGTCTAAAAGTATAGCTATATAAGGGTAATCTTTTTTATATTATGTTTATTTATAAGGGTAATTTTGTATAATAATTTAATAATTATGTACATGAAACAAGACTTCATGGTTAAGGTATTTATTTGTGTCATATTCACACCCATATTGGATTTTGGATCATTTCAGATGCAAGTCTTCATGGAATTTTAAAAGAATACCTTCACATTTATACAGAAGCACAAAAGACTGCCAATAGCTAAAACAATCCTAGACAATGAAAAGCTGCACAAAGAACCACCATTCTTTATTTCAAACTAAACTGCAGAACCATAGTATTCAAAGCAGCATGAAACTTCAGATTATTTATGTGGAACTGTAATAAGAAAAATTGTCAGGCTAAGTATAAGATAATGAAAATATTATTTTGAAATGAAATAAGATAAAATATTTTCTACTTAAACCGTTTCAGTCAGCAGGTACTAAGAGATCAATCAGCTAACATCACAGGACTAGCTGCAATGGAAAGGCAAGACTGTCGATCTGATATGGATGTTATAATCCACCATCCAGGCTGATGGTTTTCCATGCACCTCAACTCCTCTGCACTCTGTGAAAGCTCCAGCAGTGCTCACAAGCACATTGACAAACAGCTCATAGTTAAGGCTCATGGTTCTGTAGGTCAAGGAATTCCAAGGCACCAGCCTCTCTCATTCCCAGAGGACGTGCTCTCATTGTGTCCTTTTATAGAGTCTATTTGATAAGGGCACTCAAGTCCTTCCACGGAACCTCTATCCTAACATGATCACACCCAAGACTAGATAGCAACATGGTTTGTGAAGGACACAAATATGATCAGTCTGTGGCTGCTTCTGATGTATTGTCAATAACTCCTATTTTAGACTAAATGGTAGAAGTTTTTGTCTTATGCCCTTTCTACTGAAGCTGCTTCTAAATTTTGCTTAATTTTCAGAGAGGATTGTGAGGGAAAGGTGCGTAGCAAAGCAAGATGAGGCATGTGTTCTCAAATCAGAAAAAGGCTGCAAAGTGGGAAGAGTGAAAGAATAGAGAAAATAAATGATGAATACTTTGACCTCGACTCTTCTAGCTAATCTCCCTTTCTTAACAATATGTCCTTTAGACTTCTATATATCCTGCATTGCTTCTTCTGAGTAAGCAGCAAGCACAGTATAACTGATGGCAAAAGGCTTGATCTAGTTTCTCACATATTGCACATGTTATTTAGATTAGTGTGTAGCTACTTAGCTAATGGCATAATGCTTGAACTTTTGTTATGAACTCAAAATTATTACAATATTATAGTATCAATAATATTATATCTAGATAGAGTTGATTATGTTGGAGAACCTTGGCTTTCTGAGTTGAAGCACTTTTATGTCTGATTTTTTTCTGGCCTTTCTAACTATCCTATATGAAAAAACCTTTACAATTTGTATTAAACTTACTTATAATCATTCTGTTTGGGAAATAGAAACTGATAATTGTCAGAAATCAACTCTTCTGATAAAAGGAAATCAATGGAACTCCAATTGCTATGCTGTTAGTAGCTATCTTATGAGCACAGGAGTGACCTTAATCTGTTTTGCTCATCACTGTCTGTATATTGTATTTCAGAGAGGTGTGTGTGTGTGTGTGTGTGTGTGTGTGTGTGTGTGTGTGTGTGTATGTGTGTGTATTTGTGTGTGTGTATGTGTGTGTATTAGGTATGTGTTGTGTGTATGCATATGAGTTGTGTGTGTATGTGTTTGTATATGTCATGTGTATTTGTGTGTGGTGTGAGCTGTGTATATATGTGTGTTGAATATTCATTTATGTGGTGTGTGTGTGTGCAAGTGTGCATGTGCATAGCACATATGCAATTCTATAGCCATGTGCATGCTGTAGAGTAAATGTCTATTAAATAATTGCAGTATGATAAAATAGAAGAAGCAACTCATTCATGTTCCTGGAGTCATCCAGATTTACTTGTTAGCATGTTTGAAATTGTTGCTTTATCTGATGTATCTCAGGGACTGAGGTGGGAGAGATGATATTATTTTTTTCACAGCTTTATTGAGATAAAATTCAATATAGTCTACCTAGAACAGTAATGAAATGACTTTCAATATAGTATTGTGCACCACCCTTTGCACAATTTTCAAATGTAGCATTCATTCAAGGGAGAAATACTCACCTCACAACTGTCTGTCATTCCTATTTTCCACCATTTCCAACACCCATCCCTGCTCTAAGCAATATAGTTTTTACTTCTTTAATTTTGTATCTTTGAAGGTTTCATATAAATGGAATAATAAAACATGTTTACCTTTGTGACCAACTTATTTGACTTAGTATGTTTTCAAGCTCTGTCCATGTTAAAGCATTCATCGATGCTTTATTTAGCTTAACTGCAGCCAAATCTTCTTTGCATGGTTTTATTGTTTTATTTAGTGATTCAATAATTGATGGGCATTAAATTGTTTCCACTGTTGGTTATAAAAATCATACTGCTATAAACATAACATGGAAATCTTTGTGTGAAACAAGGCTTTTATATTTCTCTTGGATAAATTCCTAGGATCAGATTTTCTTTCCTTGCCTCCTGTTTGAGATAATACCACATTGTTCTTTAAGCTGCTGGAATTGCTACATGTCCCAGTGACCCATGCTTTAGTGTTGCAGCTTGGGGTGGCACTCTATTAAGTTAATGTCATCAGTAGCAAAAGACATACTGATGTCTAACAAGTATTATTGACTCATATGATTATTTCATCCTTCAACATTCCTTGTGCTTTTCTTTAAAATTCCCTTTGAAAGGACTTTGATGTACTTAATCATTTATTAGACCTACTAATTTCTATTGACCTGCTTGTTGGATGATATAAATATTAAGAGCAGGAAGCATACATAATTCACATATGAATTAAAAAAACTTATCTTCCTGGTTTTGTGAAATGCAAATTCTTCACCTACAACACCACCGCCTGTTGTGACTTTCCTTGGGGAACCAACCCAAGAAGCAATTCCATCCAAGTATAGTCGGGTAAATGATGCATTGATTAGAATCACTTACAAGAGTATGGGTGATTGAAGAGCAACCACATCATTACAAATCTCACCCCAACACAGATGCCAACTCACAAAGCTGCAACCTTGCAGGTCTCTGCCCACTCTGGGGGCTATTCCACGGAAAAGTCTCCTTTTCCCCAGGAAACTGTTTATTGTTCTTTGAACTTGGGGAGAGTTCTTGTGAATGCTGTAACTTTCAGAGGCTCCTGAGTCTTGTAAGTTTCCTGAGCTTCCTGTCTTTTCCCTCCAGAAGGGAATGTTTGAAATCAGACTACTTCGCTTCACAGCAGGGGTGAACTAAGATAGTTCTTCAAGAGACTGTACCATTACTTACCAAGAAGTAATGAGTGGTAAACTATTTGTTTCCAAACTTCATATGCAGCAGGTGCTGCTAGAGTTTAAAATATTGTAAGACTGACAAACTAAATTTTAGAAAATTTAACTTCTTCACATTTCTATAACCAGCATTGGAACTGAGGGGTGTGTGTGTGTGTGTGTGTGTGTGTGTGTGTGTGTGTGTGTGTGTGTGTAAAATCATGCTTGCTTGTGGGTTGGTGTGCGTGCTCACATGTGTATGCAGTGCATATATCATGTGTGTGTGTGTATGTGTCTGTATGTGCTCTTATAAGACACTTCTCTGATATCTCACAGTAGCTGATCACTGCTGGAATAATAGTTTCATGAAATCTTCAATATTCTCTGCCTGGTTGTATTGGCTCCCTGGGAAGCATCAAGACAGAGCACAACAGAAATGACAGCAAGGAAAGCTGTGGACAGCCTGCCTCAGATCCTGTCGCTAAGTATTCCAGGACAAGTTTATACTGGAAACTGATAGAGCAATTCTTGCCCTTTCATCTCTTTCATTCCATTCAACAGTTGGCATTCTAATATGTTACAGGTAAAAGCCTCCTCTTTAGAACACATTTGCTATGCTATTATGTGTTTTCAGAGTCTATACAAGCAGATGGATTAACTCCTGAGCTGTGTCACAATGACCCACATAATTGCATTGCTTCCCACATACCCGTCACAAGCTCCTGCTTTTCAAACTTCAATAGGAAATGGAGATACAAAGCATCTGTGTTTTGGTCTGACTTTTGTTGTGTTGACATGGAAGGATATAGGAACTGGTGTGCACAATCTTACTCATTTAAAATTCAGAGGACAAAGAGTACGAAAATAGTCACATTTGCATCTTAGGATGAAATCTCATAAATGTTAGACAAATAGACATTGAAGCTAACATATATTGAACATAAATTCTATTATAGTCCCATATTATCAATTCGATTATTCATTACCTCAATTAAACCATTAAGAATTCTGAAAACTTGACAGTTTATGTTGTCTCCATTTCCCAAATACATAACTTGAAGCCGGGAGGAGGCAACCTTGTCATACAACCAGAGTACAACTGTGGTAGGCTTCAGATCCAAGATTTATCTAGCATTAACTTCTCCTCTCTTTTCAGTGCTCTGCTACTTTTCAACTTAAGCTATTAAACCTGGGAAACATGATAGAAATACTAAGCATATGAATTTACCTAAAAATGTAAAAACTTCTGGATCTTTGAGATTATTTTAAGGAACATATAGCTCCACCAAATGGCTGACAATTGACTTTTTTTCCTAAAAGAACTAACTAAACACCATTTCAAATTAGCACATTACATGCAAAGATCTGTTGCAAAATTAGTTTCAGAAGAAGCTTGAATTATAAAAGTGGATTATACATTATCGTTTTCTTTGCTCCTGTATTGAAAGCTGAAAACCTCTTTGGAAAGTATGGCATTAAGTAAACTGAAGTTCAACATATATTGTACAAATGACAGATTATTTTTATGTTTTGATTGAATTAGAGTTTTAAAACTAGAAGTACCATTTTGCCAATACTTCCTTGAGTTCCCAATGGCAAAGGTATACATTTTCTAATTAGAAGAATACAAATTTCATAGAATCGATACTTTTGATATTGTGTATATGTTAATGTGCATGTACCGGTGTTTAATTCTAACATCTCTACCATGTCTCTTAGTTATTTCAGTGACTAAAACTCTTTTTATCCTAAAGAATATCTACGGCATCTAGAAGATTATGGAGGAGGTCTAAGCAAGGGGTGCAAACTGCTTCTGCAAAGTTTCCAGAATTCCCTTCTTTTTAGCCTGATCTCTTTATTGTAGTATTTTTGGTCAATAATGCTTCCAAGTTCTGAATCTATGGGGCTGATCAAAGACCTGTTCTTACAAAGTCATCCAAGATTACTCAATTCAGAGGAGTCTAGTCAGTATCTCTTTCTGTGTTTCCTGAATAATCTTTTAATTCTATCTTTTTTCTACAGAAGACTTCTTCCTGATTATCTCTACTCTTGTGTGTGTATGGTCATACATACATATCTATATATGCACACATTCATTTTCACACATATGTATTACATATCTGTTTTGTAATATTTTATGCAGTGTAGTAAGACAAAACAACAAAAATGTTAGCTCACTGTAACATTGAAAAATGTAGGCCTGTAAGAAGCACAGTTTTGAACAATTTACATTTGGGAGCTATGCAACAAGTATCCAAGAAGCATCTCAAGTCTACCATGAGGTAGAAAACTTCTCCTAAGACTGAAAATGCAATAATTTTTGAAGAGGATTTCAGGATTTGGTTTTCTTAGGACTTTGAATTGCCAGAACAAGATTACATAATTTAATTTTAATTCACCCTTGTTCATATAATCTCAAATTAGGATTATCTTACATAATTTCTTGGCATTGTTTATATTTGATGCATAATATAGAGGAAGCTGTATTCAACAGAATGACACTAATAACTTGAAGTGGGGATCATGATAATGATAAGACATCAACATTGGCCCACGCAGTAGCTGCTGATTTAATTATATGGACCACTTGGACCTGTTTAAGGATTCTAGTTTTCAGATGAAGAGATGGATGAGTTGTCCCTTGTCAACTAATCCTGAGAAGATAAAGAAATGATGTGTACTGGAAAAAAATGGTTTATGAAGGAGGCAGCTGGCTTTCCTCATTGGTAGACATGTCTTCATTCTGAATCCTTAGTATTCATTTCTTTGTTAATTTCAACGAGTCATAGGCAGAAGATATTGGATGTCATAAAAAGTGCTAGGAACTCTAGTCAAATATTGCACGAGCTTCAATGTCAACTATTATGATGGTTAGTCTTGATCTCCAACTTGCTTGGATTTAGAATTTCTCTGGGTGTTTCCATAAGGCCATTATCAAAGAAAATCAAGTCTTTCAGAAAGACCCTCATGTGAGTGGCACCATCAACCTGCAACTCAAATATGAAAAGGTCCCATAGAAAAGCAACATGTGCACACCTGTCTGTACTTCTTCCTAGTGAGTTGCCCACTGCTGTGGCTGAAATCCTCTGCTGATATTAGACTCCAGCTTCTTCACACACACTGTTACTTCAATACCAGAGACTCTCCAGGGGGGTGTTGAGGTTTGCATCATTGTGACATTGGGACTGTTTGGGGTTCAGCTTCTTATATTGAGCAGTTAGAGGGTTGTCTGTCCTTCTTGATTATGCACAACTATATTGTTGCATTTCCCATCTCCATCATATAAACCAATCTACTATAAGTCCTCTTTCATACACACACACACACACACACACACACACACACACACTAGGTTTTGTCCCCTGAGGAAACCTTGCCTTCTATTACTTATCTTAGTAGGTCTGAAATCATTCATGTCCAAAAGGAATACAGCAAGCAGCATTTTGTAAATATTAGAAATTATAATAAATATAGGCATTCTTGGAATTGAACATATAATAAATACTACATAAATTATACCCATATGATTACTCTTCCATCCATTTCTGTGTTGTGGTCTTTTAGGAGATTTTTTGAGACAGTGGCCTCACTTCCAAGGGGCCTTTCTAGCAGAGACATCTGGTGAGTGCTCCGTGAATATTCTCCATTCTCCTTCCCCAGAGAAACAATGATTCTGCATCATTTCCTCTATAAGTGGCACCTAGGATGTGGGGTAATAAACTCAGTTCTGAGAGGAGATTTTCATTCCAAAGTGAATAAGAGCTGGCCACAGAATAAGACACATTCTCCAATTTCGTTTTTCCAATAATAGTTTAGATACTTTGAGCATCCCTCTGCTTGGCATTTGTATGCCTGAATTAATTTTGTTCTCAGTGGTACCAAGGAAAGCTAGTTGGCACTTCAACTTTAAAATAAGATGCAGCTGCTCCTGATTTATGATAGGATTACATTCTGATAAACACTGCAGGCTGAAAATACTGTAAGTCAAAAATACATTGAATACACCTGCCCTACTTGAGCAGTATAGCTTAGCAACACAGTGCACTGTAAAGTAATGATAAATTACCATCATGGTGGTGTAGTCAGAGAGAGCTGGTCTCTGTCCGTGCCTGGCATCACAGTAAAATATCGGACCACTCACCACCCAAACAAAGTTCAAACTCTAAACATCAAAGAAGGGTTTTCTTCTGAATGTGAACACTTCCATATCATCTTAAGGTTAAAATATTGTTAAATCGAGCCAACATAAATACTATTTATATCTATTTGCTATTTTACTGTATCTTTTTATAGTTCATGAACATCTACATGCATTTGATAGAAATAGTAATATATACACATTAATTTAAAGCACGAGAAAGTATTTAAATCTATTATCACTTCAATATAAAGACATACACACAGACACACACGTACACACACACACACACCTGCATACATACCTGCACAAAAAATAAAAGGTAGAGAATGACTAAGAAATACACACATATGCATATGCATATGCATGCATGTGTATCTACAGACAGAAACATACATTCACAAATTTAAACATTAAAAATGATGATGGGTAGGAAAATGGGGCTTCTATATCAGAATGTGTTTTATCATATTTCTCAAATTTACTTACTCATTCAGAATTTTAGATCTTTTCCTCTTTCAGGGAAAAACCTAATCTGTATGCCTAGTAGATGAAAGATGCAGATAAGTCTGTGTTCCCAACAAGACAGTCTGAATGATTTGTGAGGAGAGTTTATAACCAACATGCACATTCACCTGTTCTAGTCTCACAAATGTATGGTTCTTCTTTTTTGAATGAAATTCTGCCTCTGATTCATATCTTCTGTAAAGAAAAAAATTGAAGAGACATAAAGAAAGAGAGAAGCTATTTCTCCCAAATGTCAAAATGTTTTAAGTTCTCATGTAATGAGCCAAAGTACATATCCCAGTAGAGGCATAAGAATGCTTCTGTAGTATAAATTGGAGCTCATTCTCCTTAGTTTTATTCTCCTTAGTTTTACATGCTATTAAAGAATAGGTTTTGCAGAGGTGGAGAAAAATCCGTGTAATGAAACTCAATAAAGTTACTGTTACAATAGGATTACCAGGTCATGCGGGAAGCAAGTTTTGAGAAGAAGCAATAATTAGAGCTTGCACTAAGGAATGGTATGTTTTAGCATTGCCTTCAAGTCATGCATCTGTTTTCCAAAGTCTAATAATAATAACTATGTTAAAGCATAATGATATTGACTGAGGATGTCTAATACATTTGTCAGTCTGTGCTGTATCACATGTAATATTTTTCTCTTATTGTCTGTGTAGCTTTCCTATGTTCAGACATAGATTCCCCAAACCCCACCATAACAAAATTTGTCCTTCCACATCTCCTCAATCTCTAAACAGGCTGTGGTGCAAACATGGAAGATGTAACTAAGATTAAATGATTATAGCACCTGTCATAGTCTTTCTGGTTCTGAATTGGGAATACACAAGAACAGACAGGTAGATAATGGCATTGATTTAAGTAGTCTTTTGGAGACCAGATCCTACCTTCCATTCCATCCCTTTTGGAAAAAGCAAATTAAAGATGACAGAGACAAATGGAAAATACCTTACATGAGAAGAAGTGCAGGTGTTTCTGGTTCTTTCCTCTCACTTACTGACAAGGAAACTGACCTGGGAAATTTTGAAATTTGCTTAACTTAGTGGTTTAAGCAGAATTGTATTCTTGATGGTTTGAAAACTAGACCATTGATCTTGCTGCCCAAATCTTGCATCTACAGATTGGCAACAATACAAATCATCCTGATTGCTTTAAAAGTCTATGTGCCACCGTGTACAGTACAGCACAATATTGAACAATGTCTCCAAACAGATGTCCTCCTGTGAGAAAGAATCCATCCAAAGATGCATAATCTTTGAGCCTCTGAGATAATTGCTTTGTGTCTCTCCCAGACATCTCAAACTGTCCATTGAGCTAAAACAAATCAAATTGAAATTTAATTGAACGGGTCTTCTGGCTGGCTTCAGTGACTGCACAGGTTCAATTGTCTAGTCAGCGAGAGGGATTGTTGAATATCTTTTAATAATATGTTTTAGTCTTTGAAGCTTCCAAGTACAGATGCAGTGAGTGTGACTGTTTCCATCCCATAATACTCACCCTTTACCCCCTCTTCTAACCTACCCCTCAAATTTTCCCCTTCCACTCCC